>CM019718.1:52165419-52262919 GCA_009760885.1 Achatina immaculata | reverse complement strand
TGACAAGGAGGGACTGTGTTGAAAAGTGAAAAGGAGAGACTGTGTTGAAAAATGACAAGGAGAGTACTGTGTTGAAAAGTGACAAGGAGAGACTGTGTTGAAAAGTGACAAGGAGAGTACTGTGTTGAAAAGTGACAAGGAGAAACTGTGTTGAAAAATGACAAGGAGAGACTGTTGAAAAGTGACAAGGAGAGACTGTGTTGAAAAGTGACAAGGAGCCTTCAGTCATATTTACACATTTTTTTTCCCTTCATAAAAAGTTGCAGCTTTGTTGATTCAACCTCGTACATACCACGATTTTCGGACAGACAGACATATGACGGATATGCACGTAGGTAAGGCAGACAGACAAAACAGACAGACGGACGGACAGATTATATTCTTATCTTATAATATCTGAATATATGTGATGAGTCTGTAACAGTTCGAAACAGCAATATTACGATGCTGACGGCAAGCAGCCACTTAACACTGGTACGTGCATCTTCGCTACGTTGAACATGAACAAGTTTATGGAGTACAGTAGGCACGTATGGAACGTGTTCAGCTTTTAAACAAGATATGTGCTAGCAGGTGCTATATTTGGCGAGAAGATAAGCTTTTTTTACACCTGGGTGTAACACAACAGCAGTCATGCGCTGGCGATCAAATTTAATCTCACCAAGAGCGTGTAAAAAATACACCGCGATGGAAGATTTGGATCTTTTCAACGAAATATAAACATGCAAAGAGATGAAGATAGTGTAAACAGAATACGAATACACACAACACGTAGAGAAATTCAGATACTGTAAACAGAATATAGGTCTCGGCTAGATAAGTCCAGATTTTGTAAACAGAATATACGTCCCGCAAAGATTTGTACAGATATTGCAAACAGAATATACGTCCCACTTAGATTTATACAGATGTTGTAAACAGAATATATATGTATCACATATATATATAAACAGAATATACGTATTACTTAGATTAATACAGCTATTATAAACGAAATGTATGAATCAAGCAGATGCGTACAAACACTGGCAAACAGAATTTTACATTTAGCGTAGAAAAAATCCAAATATTGTAAACAGAATGTACGATTCATAGAGAACTCCAGATGCTGTAACCAGACTGTACGTACTGCATGGACAGATCGAAGCTGTGTAAATATAACATAAATAGTCTCATATCACATTTTACGAAGCAAGGTAAACAAAACGTAAGTACACTTCAAACACACGTGCGCAGAAAACACGAGTAAACAAAGAAACAAATAACAACGTGATACAAACAAACTACATTTATTACACTCAAATACTATGTGCTTGTAGACACAAGACCTTTGCAGACATACATGATTATCACGAGAAATAAGTAAACAGCACAGCATACAGCTTTCAAGATTGATCTGAAAACACCATCAGTATTAAGATCCGTTACTTGAAATAAACCTTTTGCGTTAAGATAAACTTGAAAGCCAAAATATAATGGAAGAGAATGAACGAAACGAACGAAGTCAATATATAACAAGAAAGTACAGAAAAACAATGTGTATTCTGATGAAACAACGCATGAAAGGACTGAAAGATAACAGCTGAATATCACAATGCTTTTCCTTATGAAAAATAAAGAAGCAAATACATGTGGTATATCAGATTTTTTAAAAAATGTATTAAATGTGAATTTTTACAAATAAAATACATGAAAATAGTAGCCTCACGTACGGAACTCTCAGCAACAGTCTAAAAGAAGGTTGTTGTCCCAAGCGGTGAAACACAAGCCCGTCTCGTAAAAGCATTTCACATTCCGAAAGTCGCCAAGACGAAAACTGGACTATATTCCCCAACCGTTAAGTGTTGGTCTGTTGCTAGGATCGTGAGCGCTGGTTTCAGCTGGGAGTTCTGTAGGTCGCTTCTATTTTTACAATGGTTTAACGGCGTGGTCTGAATCGCTGCGCTCGAGCGTGATCAGCTCGACTGATCGAAACATCGATCGCGCCCCCGTTGTTAATTCAGTCCTTGCTATTTTTGAAGCGATTGTCTGCGCGGTGATGCTTCAGTCATAATGACCGACCGTCGGTGTGAGCGCTTATACTGCGATCTACGCTCTGCATTTACAGTTTATGTTTGCTAACAAGTCAGTCCGCGTTCATAAACACTGCATGTATATTGCCTGACCTGAACTGATCCACCTGATCCACCCACAGCCATTCTATTTTATATGGTCATAGGAGATATAAGATTATCTATAGTACATTTTACACATAGACGGGACAGATATTGAAGAAGTCAATCAATTTGCATACCTTGGCAGCTACATGGACCTGGGTGGTGACACTAGACAGGAAGTTAGGATCAGAATTGCAAAAGCAGCATCAATCTTCAAGAATCTTGAGAACATATGGAATTCAAAAGTTATAAGCACAAAAACCAAGTTAAGACTATTCAATTCAAATGTAATATCCACCCTCATTTATGCATGCGAAAGCTGGAAAACAACTAAAGAAATAGAAATGAAATTAGACTCTTTTGAAAACAAATGCCTAAGGAAAATACTCGGCATCAAGTGGAATGAATTCAAGAACAATGCAGAGATAAGACAGATGACTGAACAACAACCAGTCTCACGGGTGATCAGGAGAAGGAGATGGACATATGTTGGCCACTTGATGAGAAGAAATGAGCAGAGAATCCCAAAACAAGCTATCAAGTGGAACATAACAGGCCGAAGAAAAAGGGGCAGACCGCGTGAAACTCTGAAGAGAACATTATTAAGAGAGGCCAAGTTAACAGGCATAAAATCCTTTGTTGAGGTTGAAAGACTCGCCGAAGACAGGAAATATTGGCGAACTACTTTGCGAGCCCTATGTGACGTCTAACGGCACGGGAAGGATATAAGATATATATATAAGATAGTACATTTTGCCTGAATGTTTCAGATCCAAACATTCACTGTGTGTATATGTGACAGACGGACGGGCGGGTGGATGGATGGATGGATGGATGGATGGATGGATGGATGGATGGACGGATAGATGGATGGATGGATGGATGGATAGGACAGACAGACACAGACAGACAGACAGACCGACAGATAGATAGATAGATAGATAGATAGATAGATAGATAGATAGATAGATAGACAGACAGACAGACAGACAGAGACAGATAGATAGACAGACAGACAGATAGATAGATAGATAGATAGATAGATAGATAGACAGACAGACAGATAGATAGATAGATAGATAGATAGATAGATAGATAGATAGATAGATAGATAGATAGATAGATAGATAGATAGATAGATAGATAGATAGAATCAAAAGATTATACCGTGCGTTCGCACAATAACTGTGCACTAACCCAGCATCGATTCCGGTATCGTAGTGATATCTTAATGACTGCCGTAGGTAGATGTGGCTAGATACCGCACACATTAAGATATCACTACGATACCGGAATTGATACTGGGTTAGTGCATAGTTACTTATGGAACACCCTGTAGTTGGCGAGGATAGAAGGAACTAATCAAGACCAGAGACAACACTAAAGTTTTCAGAGAAGAACAAAGAAGTGTCACTGGAGACTTTGAGACAACTGGAAATAAATAAAACACACACATACTCACATACGCACATTAGATGACAGTACATTTGAAGAAGTGACAAGTAATTTATGAAAGTTGGAATAGTGCAGCGATACTTAACTCTGGCCCCAACAGACTTGGTCAACCCCACTAAAAGTTTCATGAGCTCCTTAACCAAGTTTAGATTATTTAGTTTACAGGGAGATTTATAATAAACACAAATGGCAAGGAAGTGTATGGATGGGGGCACTTTTGTGAAAAGAGGGGAGGACAGGGGCCTCTGTGATTTACCCTTGAGTTTAGAGGTTCACAACATGAAAAAAAGTATGTGAATTAGCACAAGCTTAACCAACAAGAAAAATATGTGTTAACCAGTAATCTTTGCCATCGCAACATATGCCTGTGAGGCCTGGACACTTAACAAAACAGCTGAGAAACACATAAATGCCTTTGAATGTAAATGCTACAGAAGAGTTCTTCAAATATCATGGACACAAAAAAAGAAGAAATATATCCATACTACAAGAACTTAATATTGAAGAAGGCTGGCTAGTAAAGAAGATTAAACAAAGAAAACTTAAATATTTTGGACATATTAAACGTCATGATAATCTAGAGAAGATAGTCTTGGAAGGGTAATTAATGGGAAAAGGAAAGAGAGAAAGACCAAGGCGAATATGGCTGCAAGACATCGTTGATGATCTGCAAATGGATGCATCAGCAGCAGGCCATCTTGCTCACAACCGAGAGGCCTACAGGAGTGCTGTTAGGGAGGTGTTAGGGAGGCAATGTTCCGCAAGGGACATGCAAATGGATGAATGAGCACAATAAACTCACAACTAAACATTCATCAGCGTAACATAACTAATTTCACACAATGTAGCTATGGTCGCATTCTTTAAATACTGGAGTGTCAGATACTAATTACTAGCATGTCTAATACCGAGTAAAATAGACGTTTTTGCTGCGTATGTAGTCGACGTCAAGTGAATACTGAAAAAAAAAACCTAAAGTTATTAAAAGGTGTGTTACTGGCGAATCTTAAGTGGTGTGTGAGGGCATTCCAAATGTGTGCAGTAGAGCAAGTAAGGCTTTTTTTTTGTACACACCATTCCTAGGTTCTATGGAGACGATAACTGGTTAAAGATTAGTTATCTTTCAGGGTAGAGCGAGGAGCTCTGGGACATAATTTTAGAGAGATAGAGAAGGGTGGGGGTGGGGTAGGGTGAGAGGGAGAGCAAGAAGCTGGAAGAGGGTAGAGGAAATACAAATCGGATTTGGGGAATAAATATTAAGAAAGTAAGACAAAAGAAAAGGGGCTGGCTGCCACACAGTGGCGCGAAATGTGGTACACCCATGCATGCAGAAGCATGGTAGAAAATACACAGTTGTACACTTTTTTAAAATAACATCTCCTTGATGTTATATTTAGAAAACCTTTTTTGTGGTTCTTTTTACACTCGCCATGTTCAGTGCAATAAGTTGAGAATTTGTTGACAATAGCTAACTGTGTCGCACATATTAAGCTTCTTAGATCTTTAAGAGTGCTGTCTTGGTCTGCTGCACGTGTGTACATGTATGTGTGTTTGTGGGCTGCCCATGTTGTAGTTCATAATATATGTATCCCCCTCTTTACCTTAACAAATTTATTGTTTCTGAGACAAATAGTTCTGAATGTCTATCTATCTATCTATCTATCTATCTATCTATCTATCTATCTATCTATCTATCTATCTATCTATCTATCTATCTATCTATCTATCTATCTATCTATCTATCTATCTATCTATCTATCTATCTATCTGCTTACTTACTTATCTACCTACCTACCTATTTGCTTACTTCTATCTAACTTACTATCTATCTATCTGTCTGTCTGTCTGTCTGTCTGTCTGTCTGTCTGTCTGTCTGTCTGTCTCCTTCGTGCTAAAACTGACCACTGACTTCTAAATCTCTGATGTAAAGATCCAGACAACCTAAAAACTAAACCCTTGTCTGGACCCTGTCCATGAATATTCATAGCCATATCCGCCACACCAGGTTCGCTCCCTAAATTATCACAACCTGTGCTTTGTGAAGATTCACAGTGTTGGGGAATACCATATGTTACATTCAAAGTGTTGGTAAATACCACATATTACATTCGCTGTGTATGTGAATACCACATATTACATTCACAGTGTTGGTGAATACTTTCACAGTGTTGGTGAATACCACATATTACATTCACAGTGTTGACAGATACCATCACTAGCAGTTTTTATTATAGCTTCGCATTTGCTAGCGGAAGGAAGATGTTTATTACTGGTAGTACAAGTTATCACGTTATTTATACAATTTTTACTACTCTTTTTGTCTGCTGCTGCTACTACTACTACTACTGCTGCTGCTGCTGCTACTGCTACTACTACTACTGCTACTGCTACTACTACTACTACTACTACTACTACTACTACTACTACTACTACTACTGCTACTACTACTCTACTACTACTGCTACTGCTACTACTACTACTACTACTACTACTACTGCTACTGCTAGTAATACTACTACTACTACTGCTACTGGTACTACTGCTACTATTACTACTACTACTACTACTATTACTACTACTACTACTATTACTACTACTACTACTGTTGCTGCTGCTGCTTCTGTTTTCATAATAAAATAAATATTTTTACTGATAACACTATCATTATTATTGCTTATTTTCCTTACACTAAAATTGACGCAGCAACAACTGCCCCACAACTGTTGTTACTACTACTACTACTACTACTACTACTACTACTACTACTACTACTACTACTACTACTACTACTACTACAACAACTACTAATATTACTATTAATATTACCTTCATATTTACGACTATTAAAAAGGTACAACAATTATCTATTATATATTATATATTCTCTGCGACTAGAGCTACTACATCTGTCGCGTTGATTTTATTTTTCTATCTACTAAATGCTACAACTACATTTAGTATTACAAAGATTAAGAAAACTTTCAACTGTTCCAGCCATTTTCGTCTTCTGCTACTAATATTAGTGTAGCCAGTGATGGACTATCTATTAGACTGAACAAACTTAAAGTCCAGACCGGAAGGACTTTGAGGAGTTGGGGTGTTGATGAGTGGGGGTGGGGGTGTGGAGGGTGCTGTTGTAAATGGGAGAAAGGAAATTCTACACATACAGATCGTTGCTTTTTTAAATGACATATCGGGATTTGAACAGTTTAGACTTGAGTGGATGAGTGGGGGCCCTACTAAGTTTACCATATGTAGATGGGGCACTATTAAGTTTACCATATGTGGGTGGGGCCCTACTAAGTTTATCATATGTGGGTGGGGCCCTATGAGGTTTATCATATGCTGGTGGGGTCCTACTAAGTTTATCATATGTGGGTGGGGCCCTACTAAGTTTATCATATGTGGGTGGGGCCCTATGAGGTTTATCATATGCTGGTGGGGTCCTACTAAGTTTATCATATGTGGGTGGGGCCCTACTAAGTTTACTATATATGGGTGAGGTCTACTAAGTTTACCATATCTGGGTGGGGCCCTATTAAGTTTACCATATGTTGGTGGGCCCAACTAAGTTTACCATATGTGGGTGGGGTCCTACTAAGTTTACAATATGTGGGCGTGGCCCTATTAAGTTTACCATATGTTGGTGGGCCCAACTAAGTTTACCATATGTGGATGGGGCCCTACTAAGTTTACCATATTGGGCGTGGACCTATTAAGTTTACCATATGTTGGTGGGGCCAACTAAGTTTACCATATGTGACTGGGGGCCTATTATGTTTACCATAGGAGCCAGGTTGGTGGTCATTCTGCCACTGACTGTATCATTTTTTTAACATTGTTTATTCATATCTCTTTACTATGTGACCACGTTTATTACTCTTGTGATAGTTCCAAAGTTTCCTATTACTATCACATCCTGCAGGAGTTCCTCTGTAAAAAAAAAATATATATATATATATATATATATATCTAAGTGCTGCAGTTCTAAAATCTGCTTTTGTAACTGACGGTTTTTATTTCCCAAAGGCCATGTGGTGTGACTGGAAAGGGTCTGCAGGTTGTAGTGCGACGTGGCATCCACTACAGCTCCCTCTCGAGTTGTATGAATTCATAGAAAGACATCCCTAAATCACAAACCGGCTTGTCAGAGCGGATATTCTTTAACTTTTAGCCTCTCCTTACTTTTTCAACTCACCAGCTACGAACTCTTACAGGGTGTCCGTAAATTATTCAGCAGATAACTGTTGTCCATCCAAAAAAAAAAAAAAAAAAATGCAGTCAAGTGTAATGGAGTTACTTTGTAGTAGCATCGACATCAGAAATTTTCCGCGATTTTCCATTTGGTTCGATTACCAGGTAATTCTCTTGTGATTTTCTCTCTCTCTCTCTCTCTCTCTCTCTCTCTCTCTCTCTCTTTCTCTCGCTCTCTCAAGTCTCATTAAAGTGCTTTGTCTACGATCTTTTCCAGGTCTAATCCTACAAAACTGTGCTCTCTTACTTTTCAGTTTGGATAAGACGTCCCCTCACTGAGGGATTAATGTGAAAGATCACCTTATGGCGCAACTTCCTGGTATTTGGATTGGCCGTGAGGGTTCCCATATCATGGCCAGCCCCCGTTCCCGAACATTACGTTCCCTCGACTTCTTCATGTAGGATTATATCAAGGACATTGTCTACAGTAAGAAAGTAAAGGACTTGGTGGAGCTGTGACATCAGCCACAGTGGACAGGGTCAACAAAGTCTGGAGCGAATTCGTCAATAAACTTGAAATTGTGAAAGCTGTCCGGGATGCCCCTGTCCCTTCTTCCTTTTCTAAGACACAGTTTCCTGATTTTCCTCTCCGTGTTTCTGTAACGCTCCAGTGTTTTTCCGTTTTTAACAGGGAACAGGTCGTTGGCCTATCCCCCAACGTCCACAGTCGCCTGTTACGACATACGTGGAAGGTGGCAGTGGTCCTATTCTTTTCCCCCCAGATTTGGGCCCCAGTAAACACACTGGCGAGGATGCCCATGTAGAGCAATAAAATCAATAGAAAGTAACAATGCACCGTGAACTTGTACAGTCAGTGAGTGTAATGATATGACTTTTGTTCCTGAAACACTTTTTTATATTTTCCATATTTTGGTTTATAATGAAATGAATAATTAATGAACACCTTGTACAAATAATTTTCACATGAACACTCTTTCGCCTCGTCATGAACTTGCAGCCGCGTGTACTCTAACGTGAATCACGCAGAGAGTAGATATTCTCTGTTTCTTCAAGGCCGTTTCTCTGAAAATAAGAGAGCTAGGTACCCATTTCTTCCACAGCTCGGTAGGCTGAAGTGAGAAAGTAACGCATTTCCAACCCAAAATGTCTTGGCACGTGAAAACAGTTCCCTAGGATTATTTCAGCCCCGAAGCTCGGACAGTAAATGTGTGAGAGGGAAAAAAAAACTTTGGAAAAAGGGGGGGGGGGATATAAGAGCGAGCAATGAGAATTTCTCCAAGTTTCTGAACTTGTTTACCCTCAGCACTAGCGGCCGCTGCTTCATGTGGCTCTGTACTGTGCGTTAACCACCGAAATTCAAGAGAGAGGAAAAAAAAACATAAACCAAGACGAAATCTATATCAAAATGAGCGTGGAGCTAGAAGCTGCCAAGGTAAACAGCGACACAGCAGAAGAATGAGGCGAGAGAGAGAGAGAGAGAGCTTTTGACATGGAGCTGAATATGGGAGGATGAAAGAAAAGTGGGTGGAATTTATCTGTAAAAGCGGAGGTTTGAATCTGCAGAGATCATCTGTGGGAGTTTGCTTTTACAAAAAAAAAAACGTTGAAAGCTTTTGGAGGCTAGAAAGATGAGAAGAAAAGATTAGCTGTTTTCTGAAACTCGCGAAGTGTAGTCTGAACTACTCTTTCATATGTAAACAACGACATCATGAATAACTTTACATTAAAAGTTTACAATTAAATAAAAAAAAATGTCCTATTTGTGAAACTCTAAAAGGGGAAACATTGAGATACAGATACAATTTTTTTAAAAGTTTCCTGTGTGCAAATTTTAGGAAGAGAAACATTGAAACATAGATAAAATCAAACATTTCCTGTTTGTCAAACTCCAGGAAAAGAAACACTAAGACATTGATAAAATCAAAAGTTTCCTGTTTTGAGAAACACTGGGAAGAGAAACATTGAGACACAGATAAAACTGAAAAGTTTCATGTTTGAGGGAGGGGGGAATCTAGAAAGAGAAACATTATGATGGATAAAATGAAAAGTTTCTGTTTGGAAAACGAACACTGATATACAAATAAAATTTTTAAAATGTGTATCATGCACACTATAGGAAAAAATATTGAGACACAGATAAAATTAAAAAATTCCTTATCAGGCGCACTCTAGGAAAGTAAATATTGAGACATACGAGGGATGACTGATAAGTTCTCGGCATAAGGTGCAATGTATTATTTGTGGACAATTTTTTGGGGGTTGTTTCTCAACATAGTCCCCTTGCAAGTTTATGCACTTAGTCCAGCGATCCTGGAGGATACGGATCACTTCTTTGTAAAAGTCAACATCTTGTGCCGGTAGAAAGTGGTCTACATCATGAATGACGTCATCATCTGAAGCAAATTTGCCACCACTGAGCTCCTTTTTGAGTTTCGTAAACAGATAATATTCCGAAGGGGCCAAATGGGAATAAGGAGAATGGCAGCCATTGTCACCGCCGATTTGTGAACTGGAGCATTGTCTTGATGAAAGATGACTCTTCTCGTCAATTTACCTCAACGCTTTTCCTTCAGTTTGACCCGCAGTTGCTTCACAAGATTAGCGTAATAGGCCCCGGTGACCGTTCTACCCTTTTGAAGATAGTCTACCAATAGCACACCTTCTGAATCCCACAAGATGGAAGCCATCACTTTGCCTGCAGATAGAACCACCCTTGCTTTCTTTGGAGTTGGGGATCCATGATGTTTTCACTGCTTTGACTGTTCTTTGGTTTCTGGTTGAAAATGATGAACCCAAGTCTCATCCATAGTCACAAATTGGTGAAGAAAGTTTTCAGGATCTGCAGAAAAATGACCACCACTGTCTCTTGACAAGTTGAGACGCTGTCGTTTGTGATCAGCTCCAAGAGGTTTTTGAACCCATAGAGCAGAGACCTTTATCATATGAAGATCATTGTGAGTAATGGCATGAACACGTACCTGGGAGATGCCCAACTCAGTAACAATGTACCGCTCAGTTAATCGTCGATTCTCCATTATCATGCCATGGATTCTGCCGATGGTTTCTTCGGTGGTTACCGTTCTTGGTCTCCCTGGATGGGGATCATCTTCCAGACTCTCCATTCTATGTTTGAATTGAGCTGCCCATTTCTTCACTGTGCTGTAAGAAAGGACACTCTCCCCTAGAGTCTCCACTATATCCTCATGGATCTCCTTCGATGATAAGCCCTTAATGCAGAGGTAGCGAATACATTTTCTCAATTTCTGCCACCCCTTACCACTTAAGTAGCGTGTAAAAAAATTCGTTGCAGTTAATTTCTTGAAACTTTGTGTTTAATCTTAAATTAACCTGATCTACAAATGCGCCTAATATCAACTGTGTGTTTCAAGTATTTGTGCCTTATGCTGAGATAAATAGATAAAATAAAAAATTTCTTGTCAGGCAAAACTTAGACTTACTTGAAGAAAAGAAACTATGACAACGCTCAGAGACAAGGGATACACATGGAAGGAAGCAGAGAATAATTCCAAGAACAGGGATGACTGGAGTGTCTTTATCCGTGGACTATGCTCTCAAGGGAGTGAAAGGCGATGATGATGATGATGATGATGATGATGATGATGATGATGATGAAAACTCTAATAAGTGAAAGATTCAGACACAGACATAACCAGTGGCACGAGAAGTAGTAATTTAAAAGAAAAAAACAGCTGTGCAAAGTAGCAACTAGAAACCACAAAAAGACCAACAAATAACACTCTACTAGAGCACCGGAGATAGGGAGTAGCAAATAGAAACCACGAGACGACCAACAAATAACACTCTACTAGAGCACCGGAGATAGGTAGTAGCAAATAGAAACCACGAGACGACCAACAAATAACACTCTACTAGAGCACTGGAGATAGGGAGTAGCAAATATAAACCACGAGACGACCAACAAATAACACTCTACCAGAGCACCGGAGATAGGGAGTAGCAAATATAAACCACGAGACGACCAACAAATAACATTCAGCTAGAAGCATAAGAAAACATGGCGACAAGCATAAAACTATGACGGAACATAAGACAGAGCGTCAAGAAGAAAACTATGACGGAAAATAAGAAAACAGGGCGTCAAGCATAAAACTATGACGGAACATAAGACAGAGCGTCAAGAAGAAAACTATGACGGAAAATAAGAAAACAGTGCATCAAGCGGAAAACTATGATGGAACATAATAAAACAGGGCGTTAAGTAGAAAACTATGACGGAACATATGAAAACAGAGCGTCAAGCGGAAAACTAAGACGGATCATTAGAAAACGGAGCGTAAAGCGGAAAATTATGACTGAAAATAAGAAAATAGGGCGTCAAGCAGAAAACTATGACGGAACATAAGAAAACAGGGCGTCAAGGGGAAAAATATGACGGAACATAAAAAAACAAGGAGTTGAGGGAAAAACTGTGACGGAACATAAGAGAACAGGGCGTCAAGCATAAAACTATAACGGAACATAAGAAAACGGCGTAAAGCGGAAAACTATGATGGAACATAAGAAAACAAGCCGTCAAGCAGAAAACTATGACGGAACATAGAAAACAGGGCATCAAAGGGAAAACTATGACAGAACATAAGAAAACAACCTGTCAAGTAGATAACTTTGACAGAACATAAGAAAACAGGCCGTCAAGAAGAAAATTATGACGGAACATAAGAAAACAGGGCATCAAGTAGAGAACTATGACGGAACATAGGAAAACACACTAGTGGCAAAGTTGTTAGTGTACCAGTCTCTCATAGTGAAAGTAGATGGTTCGCACCCGGCTGCAGAAATGAGTACCTGGGCTCTTCTGGAGCTGGGGAAGGAAAGGTGACCAGACGGTAATGCTGACCACGTCACTCTAGTGTGCCGACAGGTGACCAGACGGTAATGCTGATCACGTCACTCTCTAGTGTGTCGACAAGTGACCAGACGGTAATGCTCACCACGTCACTCTAGTGTGCCGACAGGTGACCAGACGGTAATCCTGACCACGTCACTCTAGTGTGCCGACAGGTGACAAGACGGTAATCCTGACCACGTCACTCTAGTGTGCCGACAGGTGACCAGATGGTAATGCTGACAACGTCACTCTAGTGTGCCGACAGGTGACCAGACTGTAATCCTGACCATGTCACTCTAGTGTGCCGACAGGTGACCAGACGGTAATGCTGGCAACGTCACTCTCTAGTGTGCCGAGGTGACCAGACGCTAATGCTGATCACGTCAGTCTCTAGTGTGCCGACAAGTCAAGAAAAATACAGGCCACTAACACCATGTTCCCTAGGTGCCTCCGATGCATAACAAGGCCACCTTTGTAAGGAAACAGGAAACCAGGCACAACAACAACACTGATGATAATATGTAGAAGAATGTAGACGATAAGAAGAAGAAGATCAAATAACTAGTTCAACGATGAAGTGAAAAGCCTGGGCCGTTTATTTTCTAAACAATGATCGTATTCCATCCCTGTCTTTCACATTTCATTTAAGAATTTGCTTCGTTTCAGCGGGGAAGATGAAGCACTAACAACTTAGCGCATGCGCAGACAGCAAGCAATGTAACAAGAAAACAGACAGATGCTCTGTACCTCCTTTCCAGTAACTGGCCTAGCCTGGCTATCGTGGCACGGATTGCCATAGTCCCCATGGTGATGGAGTCTGTTAAAGAAGTATTGCACACCACCTGCTTTTTAGCTGTACTCCTAGACTGAAAAATAACGGCCATAACCCGCTCCCATCCCGATACGATGCTGTGCCTCAACACCTCTACAGCATCGATTGCGAGGAACAACAGCTCGCAGCAAGAGGGGGGATCGCACAAACAAACAAATCATCTTCTAGTTACTGGTGAAGCGAGTTTCTCAGACTGCACTTTCCAGGATTCCAGAAGCCGCGTTAATGAATCTCATGCCAGTGTGAGAACCTCTCCGTTCTGTGCCAGTTTTTTGTTTTGTTTTAAGTTTTGCTGGAACGTTTACGTTATCTGTTGTGACAGCGTGTAGTCTTCTCTCTTTACATTAGTGTTACATTCCTGGAAGTGGCTGATAGTAAGAGAAGAGAGGCGCTTTCGTTAAAAAAAAAAAAATAAAACAATGATACACAGCAGACCCTCCGTTAACCGGAATTCAAATAACCGGCATTCTCAAGCAACCGGCAGGGAAAAAAAATGGAACGGATAATACTTTAAGTAAAAATTAAAATAACATTAATTTCTAGCGAAAATGCAAGTGTAAACTTGACGCTTTCAAGAAAGCTGTACTCAGGTTTGCCAGTACAACATAATGTACTGATGTACATCCAAAACCATCCACATCCACTTCTCCTGATCCTGTATCAGCTACAACATCATCAAATCCTGATGTAACGTCTACCCAGTAAACTCTCTACCCCTACTGTAACAGTCTTAAACATGCATTTATGCGAATGGGTTTCTTTTTTTAAGTTCCTCAAAATTTAAAAAAAAAAAAGAAAAGTGTTTTGAAGTTCAATTTGTGGAAAGTTTATTGACTGCCATTTAACTACAACTGCACGCTGCATTCTCAAAGCTGTTTTTAATAATAAAACTATGTTACATTAAGTTAAGTCTGTCTTACTTTGCTTTTAATTACTGTTTTTCAGTATTAATATCAAATCAATACAGAGCGTATGGTATGGTATAGTAAAGAGTATAGTACTAATTAGACCTATCTTTAATAGTAACTCTCGCGGAACCAGAAACTACATTTATCAAGCGTCTACCAATCCCCATGCGTGCCGGTTAACTAAGAGTCTACTGTAAATAGTTCATGAAACTACGGTTTTATTAGTTCTTTTCTCCTAGACTTCGCCTCTAAAGGGTTAACGTTGGAAGAGAAATTAACTGGAGAGAAAAGACAACGGAGGAAAGCGGGACTGAGTATATACTTCGCTGACCACGTGGTAGTAGTTAGTAAGACGTGGCTATTATTTAAGACAATTGCAACGCTGCTGTAAACACAGCTTCTGTTTTTTACTCGGAGATTTGAACACGGCCTGACTGTCACACAGATTCACATGCCCGTAAGCGGGCCAAGTAAGTGAATCAATACAAGGGAGAGAAGCGAAGGGGGAGTAACTTTGCATCACTTTAAAATTCCCCCACAACACACATACACGTAGGCATACATATACAAACACTAGGGGAGGAGCCACCGTCCCACATGGATGAAAGAAGGCTTTGGAAAATGAAGTTATTTTTATTTCTAAAGAATGAAACTGTAAAAAATGTTTTAGGACAAAAAAAAAAACCCCACAGAGACAGACAACGCAGATGAAGTGATATAACACACATCAAATGGAGGTAGCAAAAAATGTATGTTCGTATATTTTGTTTTATTTCATTGTGGGGTTTTTTTTTCATGGTGAAGAAAGGGGTAAAATCCCTGTTTCCGTCCCATTATTGCATACTGGGGATACACTGTTAGACCCTTATTTCCAAGATCGCAAGAGCGGGGGACAAAAAAGGGAAAGGACAGGCGTTTGTGGAAAACCCCTTGCGGAAGCCCCATGTGCCCTGGGCACTTAAGGTTCAGAGAGAAGGAGAGAGAGAAAGAGAGAGGGAGAAAGAGAGAGAGAGAAAGGGAGAGAGAGAAAGAGAGAGGGAGAAAGAGAGAGAGAAAGAGAGAGCGCGAAAGAGAGAGAGAAAGTGAGAGAGGGAGAGCGAGAAAGAGAGAAAGAAAGTGAGAGAGAGAGAGAGAGAAAGTGAGAGAGAGAGAGAGAGAGAGAGAGAGAGAGAGATTTCCAAGATCATCAGCATATAAAAGTGAGATGTGACCACTATGACGCCTGGCCACATTTACATTCCCAGATTACCCTGGTATCTATTTTTAGAGGCTGGGTGGCCCTGGGCACTTTCTGGTGTGGAGGTACAAAGGGAAAAAAATCCTCACTGCTGGGACTTGAACCTGGCACCAATGGATTAGTAGACCACGCGCCTAACCGACTCAGCGAACCATCTTTTTTCATGTGACAGAAAATAAGAATAACGACTTCAGTAAAACCTGTTCTAGTAATAAAGGCAAACAGAGGCGTATATTACAGTTTTACAAAGCGACAGAAGGAGTGAGGATAGTAAGAAAAAAAAACAAATAGCAGAAAGTATGAGAGTAAAACATACAATAATGTGTGTTTGGATGTTGTATGTTTTTCATGTATACATTCTCATCTTACTCTCTCATACTTTCTGCTATTTGTCTTTTTTTCCCTCACTTTCTTCACTCCGTCTGTCGCTTTGTAAAACTGCACCATATGCCTCTGTTTGCCTTTATATTTCTTCATGAAATGTCATAAATAGTAGGGGGCTTCTGTGATTTTGTCTTATGCTGACAAGCTCAAGGGTTGCATTAGTAAAACCGTTATCTGAATGAGATATCGACCTGTGCCAATCTCATTTTAATGAGATGTCTACACAGGATAAAGTGATGTTACTGGAATGAGATATCGGGATGAGATATCCAACTGGAGGAAGGGGGAGTGTGGGAGAGGGAGGGGGGAGAGATATGAATCTGCGTGAATGAAGAGCTTAGTGGTGTGATATGTGAAGATTGTCCGCTTTCATCTTGTTAGAAAAGTATTATACAACGTTTTCAGTAGGATAATACTACTCAGCCAGAAGTTGCACTGTGGCAGTTGGGGAGCGCTCAATCAATTTTTTTTTTATGTTGACCAATCTCTGGCGACTAGACGGCTGCTCGTCCAACGGACAGTACTTGGATTTGCTGGCCATTCATTCACCTTTTTTCCCTCTCATTTCTAAAGTGCTTTGTTTTTCTTTTTTTTCGAGGTAAGCACACAACACTTTATCACTTTTGATGAGAAAAGAACTGTTCTCACACAGAACATCATCCATCATCAGCATCATCATCCACGTGAACTATAATCACTGTTATCCAGGAGACCAAAACGGTATTCTTCCGCAGTCAAGGCCACACGAGAAAGGGTTCCAGCCGGTGCATCGTCCCGGGTCCCGGATGGGTTTTCTGTCTCAAGGCTGGGCCCCCAGGGCTTCAGGACGTAGTTGATGAAAACAGACACGCGAGACACTAGCTTCAGAAATGTATGGGACAGTATTTGGTCAAGGGTATCTAACCCTTGATATAACTCTAAATTATTGTGTCAGAGTTAGGCCAATGCTTGTTTTCTCCGTCAGAGTTCGTGATTTTCAAGTCATTCGTTGCAGGTGGAAAGTAAGTTTTGTTTTCTGGGTCTGAGACGAAAGTCTCAGCTCAGAGGAGAAAGATTTTGACTGTGGAGTGAGAAGGTAGTGTAGTCCGGTCTGTGTTGAGAAATGTAGTCGTGTTTAGTATGTGATAGTTGTTAGCCAGCTTGAATTCTTATGGCGCTATCCTAGTAACTTGGCTAGATTGCAGCCTGGAATTATTTGTGTTGGGGTGTGCATGTTTCAGAGAAATCGTGTCCATATAGTTGTGTCGTCAGCCATCATCATCATCATCATCATCATCATTCACGTTTCAAGCAATAAATCGGCTGTGAGTGCCAAGGTAGTGCGGTCTTGACAGGTATATCCAGTGTGCCAGTATGTGATCTTCCTGGGTGTCCTGTAAAGTATATCAATTCTGGGAGTGTATCCTCGTCTTCTGTCTGTACATCAGTTATTGTAGTCAGCACAACAGACAACCAGCAGCATACAACCAGAAGCAATATAAGTCGAACTAGAAGACTACGCCATTCATTTATTTTTCTGTGCTCGGTTATAAAGCAAAAAACGCTTTCAAATTCTCCGGAGGGCTTGGACACAATACTCGAAGCTAGAACAAGAACCGTGTCTCTTTCCAGAACATTGCTTTTGTCCCTGTTCTTTACATTCTAAAGCTAAGCGCTTTCTCCAAGCACACGCTGAACCACATAAGGTTTACCGAGAGCCCGCATAGACCCAATTTTCTATCTCAAGAGATCCTAATAATTCTCACAATCCGATTGTTCCATTGTTTCGCGGTGCCTGGGTGCTGTGTTTGTTTGTTGGGAAGATAAACTGAAATCTGGGGGACGAAAGTGGCAATTTGTCTTGAGTGAGTGGGTTTTGTGGAGATCCGCTCTAAATCTTTGAATAATGTTGCTGTGATTCCATGTTTTAGTTTGGGCACTTATCATGGATGATTGAGTTTCTGTACCTCACTCTCTCTCTCTCTTTCTCTTTCTTTCTGGACGGACAGACGGACGGACGGACGGACGGATGGATGGATGGATGGATGGATGGATGGATGGATGGATGGATGGATGGATGGATGGATGGAACAGTTTTATTACCTACAAATGTTAACAATCTATGTACATATAAGGAAGTATAGAACATTGCTGGCTTCCCGTTTTTGTACGTAATCATCATCATCATCATCATCAGGTGCCGTGCCGACTGGCGTTGGCTATTATGCTTCTCCAGAGTACCCGATCCTTCATGCAGGCCATCAGTTCAGTTGGTGATCTCCTCTCACATCATCCCGTCAGACTGTCCAGTATCATTTCTCTTGGTCTTCCTCTTGATCTTCTTCCTTCTATTTTTCCTGTTGTTACAATATTTTCAATGCCCCCTCTTCTCATTGCATGTCCTATGAAAGTACATTGTCTCTCTCTTATCTTTCTGACAAGGTTTTTTGTCTCTCCAGCTCTTCTCATACATTCTTCATTAGTTATTTTTGCTGTCCAGGGGATTCGCAACATTCTTCTAATAAACCACATTTCTGCTGCTTCCAATGATTTTTGTGCAGAAGCTGAGGTGAAAGATCAATTCCCAGTAAGGACTGATATATGAAATGATGAGATGATAACGAAAGCTTGGACAACGAAACCACAGCAGGGGACGTGTCCAGGAAAATGCACACATTTACTGTACGAGGGAAGACACTGGCGTATCTTCTTCTGCACTCTCCATTCTTTCACTAGTACTTGTCCTCACTTGACTCCTTTATCAAATACTTGGTGCATCGAGGTAACTCATGACTGAGCTCAGAAATTCGCTTTATGCTAGGAGATGATCTTCTTCTTCATCATCTCCCTGAAACAGGGAGCTGGTGTTCTTTGCAGTCAATGCGGTGGCGATGTTGAGGCACAGGATCGTGTAGAATTGGAAGTGGGTCACTGTGGGTTGTTTTTTTTTTTCAGTCCCTGAATGGAGTTTTTTAAAAAGCAGAGAATGTGCAGTACTTCTTTAGCAGACTCCACCATCACGGAGAGTATAGCAAACCTTGACCCGTTAATCAGCCTAAGCCTGTTACTGGGGGTACAACGGAGAAGTTGGACAGGGTCTAGGTAAGCTATGATCCATTCGCCAACCCTGCCCCACCTCTCCGTTGGTAACCCCAGCAACAAACCCTGCCTGCCTGACTAAAGGGGCAAAGATGGCCATAGTCCCCGTGGTAGTGCAGCCTGCTAAAGAAGCTCTCCTACCCTCCCCCCCCCCCACTTTTTAGCTTCACTTAGGGATTGAAAAACTACCCACCAGAACCCGTTTCCAAGACAACACAACGCTTTATCTTAACACCTTCGTAGCATTGACTGCAGCAAAACATCAGCTCGCAGTTATAAGAAAATAGAAGACACGACAAGACACTGTTCTCAGTCTCAGCCTAGAGTCTGAAGACCATCGGGTCAGCGTCAAAGGTTTGCTCGTCCTACCAGAGTCTTATTGTTTTTTGTTCTTTCAAAATACTTTGTCTACTACTTTTCGACGTTAAATCATGCATACTTTTCTCTATAACTTTACTATGAGCAAACCTCGTTGTTTCTAATTTGCAAAATTTGTTATCTCTTCACAGTGAGACATTTTCAGGGCCCCTGCAACTGCAATGCTGACGTTGTGGGCGGGGCCCCATTTTGAGGTAAAGCATGTTTCATTTCTAACTCACTACCAAAAATAGCACTAAGATGGACACCACAGGGGAACAGAAGTAAGGGTAGACCAAAAGAGACATGGAGAAGAACAACAGAAAGGATGTTGAGCAATAGAGGGCTCACCTGGGCAAGAGCAGAAAAAAAGGCGAAGGACAGGCATTTGTGGAAAACCCTTGCGGAAGCCCCATGTGCCCTGGGCACTTAAGGTTCAGAGAGAGAGAGAGAGAGAGAGAGAGAGAGAGAGAGAGAGAGAGAGAGAGATGTTTCATTTCTAGTGTTTAACGTGCTTTGGTGTGTTTTACAGACGAGTAGGTAAATATTCTTTTGATCTATATCATTTCTGATGAGAACATTTTGACTTCAGGAACGTGATGTCATCATAGTACTGGAAGTAGTACCACATGGCGTCTGTTCTGCTCACTTCGTGCAGGTGCATCCATTTCTTTTGATATCTGTAATAATTTTTTTTTCAAGATTCGTCTCCTTCCAAATATCCTGTTGTGTAAACTAAGCACGTAAAAGAAATATCTTTAAAATGGCTATAAATTCGGCACGTCAGAGCTTACATCAGCCTAAAGAAAGCCCCTGTATTACAACGTTTTGAAAAATGCCCCCCCCCCCCCCCCCCAAAAAAAAAAAACCCGTTTAGAAAACAACAAAAAGGAAAGAATGGAAAGAAAAAAAAGAAACAAAGAAAAAAAAAAGAAAGATACAAAAAAATGTGGTGTCGACATAATTCTAGAAACATACAAAAGTAAACAGTTCATACTTGTCTCGGTAGATTGTGCTGTGAGGCGTGCAAACTGCTTTCAGCCAATCAACGTTTTCCACCAATTCAGAGACGCTGTAAGGATTGCTTTATTTTTAACCTACGGGTAGTTGGCGCCCTTCCTTGAACACATTCGTTTTCTCTCATTCTAATTACCTCCCACACCAGCCTACAGCAAGACATCTTGCTTACAACCGAGAAGCCTACAGATGTGCTGTTATGGAGGCAAAATTCCGCAAAGGGACATGCAAATGAATGAATGAATGAACTACCCTACAATGGCTACGATCACTGACTAAGACAGTCACTGTCTGGAAGGAAAGCAACCGCAAACTAACCTCTGTAAACATATCAAGAAACCCTAATGGCAATATGGACACAAAAAAGAACAAATATATCCATTATACAAGAACTTAATATTGAAGAAGGTTGGCTAGTAAGGAAGATTAAATAGAAAACTTAAATATTATGGACATATTAAACTTTACGATCATTTAGAGAAGACAGTCTTGGAAGGGTACATCATGGGAGAAAAAAGAGAGGAAGACCAAGGCAAAAATGGCTGGAAGACATCGTTGATGATCTGCGAATGGACACATCAGCAGCAGGGCATATTGCTTACAACTAAGAGACCTACAGGAGAGCTTTTAGGAAGGCAAAGTTCCACAAGGGACAGGCAAATGACTGAATGATTCACTGAGTATAATTTCACAAGACCATAAACCACTATTTTACCAAAGTCGATTTTGACTTCCTTGCGTTAAGCCACAATATTGGCACATGTTTTGTTTGGTATAACTGTAATTCACATTTTGGTTCGCACATTAACTGCATATGTCCCTTTACAAAATGACGGAAGAATGCTTAGTTAAGACCGATTCGAGCGTGAAAAACGAAGTTTGTGATCGAGATATTTCAATTTTTGATAATGTAGATAGGGGTATGGACATGCCCTGTGACAAGGCCACTGTTCTTGAATGTGCTCCAAGTAGATTTCGACCTATAAAACGGACTGAAAAAAAGTAGTTACAAGGTTATTTCAGACATTATTGTACTGAGTATGTCACATACTATGACAGGATGAGATCGGATGAAGCTACAGGTAGGTCTAGACATCGCTGATGGTAGATCTAGATCTACCCGATGGTAAGTAGGACACAATTAACATCTAAAATCATCACACTACTTCTTTTTTTTCATTAAAAAAACCTCTTCATTCTTACTTTTACAGCTATTTTGATGCATTATACTTATAATGTAGTGCAAACAGCATAGGACTAAAGATCAACGTAGGAAAGACAAAGTTAATGAAGCAAAATGTGAACAACAGAAATGTACTCAGAGTAGATAACAAGTTAGTGGAGGAGGTCAACGAATTTGTATACCTTGGCAGCAGAGTAGTAGAAAATGGAGACGGCACAGAGGACATCAACAGCAGACTTACTAGAGCAAACCAGGCTTTTGCAATGATGCATACTATATGGAAATCAAAAAAACTAAGCATAAATATGAAAATCAGGATATTTAAGAGTAATGTTCTAAGTGTACTACTCTATGGAAGTGAATGCTGGAAAATCACCAAAACCATAGAAAACAAGTTGAATTCTTTCCAGACTAAATGTTTACGAAGAATTAGACAAATATTTTGGCCAAACACCATAAGAAATAACATCTTATTAGCAGAAATGCAGATGAAACCACTGACAACAATTATTGAGGAAAGACGGTGGCGATGGTTGGGACATGTGCTCCGAATGACTGACAACTCACTACCAAAAATATCACTAAGATGGACACCACAGGGGAGCAGAAGTAAGGGTAGATCAAAAGAGACATGGAGAAGAACAACAGAAAGGATGTTGAGCAATAGAGGGCTCACCTGGGCAAGAGCAGAAAAAAAAGGCGAAGGACAGGCATTTGTGGAAAACCCTTGCAGAAGCCCCATGTGCCCTGGGCACTTAAGGTTCAGAGAGAGAGAGAGAGAGAGAGAGAGAGATACTTATAATGTGGAAATACGTGGAATTGCTTTATTACATTCAATTTTACAACTGTACCCCCTCTACAGATCAAGACCCGCGCTTTTAACTTGGCATTGATCGGAATGTCCGTGGTTTTTTTTCCCTGCGGCACGGGGAGAGATAATAGCTCAGTTTTACTTCACACACTGATAACCGGAAACAGAACAGCTGAAATGATATTGTAAGGATTATTTGTACATATCACATTTGTTTATACCTAATATTGATACCTGTTACTCTACATTTTAAAACTAACAACAGATTTTTTTTTAAAAAAGTCTTCGTAGATTGAGTTCAGTAGAGTTCTTTTCGTTCTCGAAATCCGTCGAATTATTCCGTTCTCGACTTCCGTCGAGTTATCTGGTTCTTGAGCTTCTTCTAGTTATCTGGTTCCCGAATTCCGCCGAGTCCTTTGGTTCTCGAGTTCCAGTGATTTATTTAGTTCTCGATTTCGTCGAGTTATATGGCTTTCTTGTTCCGTCGAGTTACAGTATTTGGTTCTCATACCCCTAAACTCTACGGATACCCTGATTAAAAAAAAAAATTCCCTGCTTTAAAGAATACAAATTACACGGAAACACTTCACCTAAAAATAACATGATGTGTTGACAGAGAGTAATTTTGTGAATTCCTTGCTGGCTTTTAGAATTCCTTCTTCACTTTTCTGTAGACGGTTAAAAAAAAAAAACACGGCAGAAGAGGTAATCAAAGATAAGACATCACAGATCTTTGATTTATTTTTTTAGGTGGAATGCTCCTTACGGGCACCGTTGCTTTCAAAATTTCAATCAGCGAGAAACTGATTTGCTGTTCTGGTATTCCCTACATCTGCGGTTCTCAACTAATGGGAGAACTTTCTCTCCCGAAGAATGTTCATTCATTCATTCATTTGCATGTCCCTTGCGGAACTTTGCCTCCCAAAAAGCACTCCTGTAGGCCTTTCGGTTGTGAGCAAGATGGCCTGCCGCTGCTGCATCCATTTGCAAATCGTCAACGATGTCTTGCAGCCATCTTCGTTTTGGTCTTCCTCTCTTTCTTTTTCCCATTATGTATCCTTCCAATACGGTCTTCTCTAAATTCTCATGACGTTTAATGTGTCCAAAATATTTAAGTTTTCTCTCTTTAATCCCCTTTACTAGCCAGCCTTCTTCAATATTAAGGTCTTGTAGTATAGATATATTTAACCCGAAGAATGTTAAAGTTTCAAAATGGGGAGTGGGGAGTGGTGATGGTTTGGGGGGGGGGGGGGAGCAGGAGACCACAGATTAAAAAACTCAAACTGATGGAATTTTGATCTGCAGTATAGAAAGATCAATATTCCAACAATATGAATTTGTCAGTTGTCAATCTGTGGTCTAAAATTTCACCCCCTCCCCCCTCCAACTTTAACACTTCACCCTGGGAGAGGGGAATAGGAATTTCCCACAACTTGAGAACCCCTGATCTAGAGATTATGCACTGCCGCGGAAATGTTCCACAAATGTAGAGCTAGTTTTTGTAGTAGCGGTGGCAGTGATGGCGCATATGTGAAACGGGAACAACCATTTTCCTTAATGTTCATTTCTTTGCTTTTTCTTGGTGGAAATAGGAAATACTACCTCCCTCCTGATATGATAGGATGTAAGATCCACAAATAGGGCACTAGTCTGGATATTTTTGTTTTACATTACAACCTCCGAGTACAATTATATTTATATATATATAGCACACAAGCTTTGTTCACGTTTAAAGTATAGTATAGTTTTAGTAGTTAATTCAAGTATAGCAGTCTGAGTCCTTGCTGTCAGACAAAGTGATTGCTTTGTCTTAATGTGTGTTTATCGGTTGCTTTGTTTTCTCTGGTGTCCTCGACTAAGGCGTATTGCCGAAATGTTGAGTTTTTTGTTTGTTTGTTTGTTTGTTCATTTGGTGTTTTTCATAGCCACGTTTTCTTGTTATCTTCTATTGATGCTTCTTCCCTTTTCCTGCTCTTTCTATCTTCTTATAAGACGGTGACATTAATCTCTTTCTTTCAGTACTCAAGTATTACCAGTTTTGTCGCAATCATCGTCACACAATCATCGTCACACAATCATTAGTCACACAATCATAAGTCACACTTATCTCCGAGAGCAGTAAAGCAGAGTAGAGAATAATGAATGGCGGAATGAATATGTGGCAGCGACAACTCCTTCATAATCGTTAGCTGTACATGAAATCCTTTACTGTGGCATAAAAGTGAACGAATTCAAGAACAAGTTGACACAGCAGTGCCATATATAAATAAAGGACAGCAGTAGGATATCTTACATCTTCCCCGTGCCGTTAAACGTCACATAGGGCTCGCATGGTAGCTCGTCAAGTTTTCCTGTCCTCGGCGAGCTTTTCAACCTCATCAAGGGATTTTATGCATGCTAGTTTGTCATCTCTTAACAGTGCCACTCTTTAGAGTTTCGCCTGGTCGACCTCTTTTTTTTTTCTTCGACCTGTTGTGTTCCACTTGATAGCTTGTTTTGGGATTCTCTGACTATGAGATGTAATGGACGATATAAAAGAGCAACAGTTTCTCACGTACTCACAGACATCACAGACGGCCACACAAGCTTCAGAGAACACGAGATACAGTATATGAGAACTTGAAATATTCACGCCAAAAGAAGCCAGAGGGAGTCAATGAGAATCCTTGTTTCGCCGGACTGATCAAGTAGCACGGGAGGTGAGAAGTCATTGAACTGATCTAAAAGACAACACACATGCACAAGACGTGGAAGCATGATCACTCGCGTACACAAATAGAACAGGAAAAGATAAAATTCCATTAAGACATACCGGGGACAGGGTGTTAGGTCTGTATGTCCAAGCCCTTCGGCACATGAAAGTCTGATATGCTCAGTATGACGCCTGGCTGCATTTACCTTCCCAGATTTCTCTGGTACCCATTTTTAGAGGTTGAGTGGACCTCGGGGCCTTTTCGAAATGATGGCTCCAGAGGAAAGATCCCACTGTTGGGACTTGAACTCAGTACCACCGGATTAGTAGATCGGACCTTCAAGAAACAGAAAATATGGCAAAACTTTTAAATTTAACAGCCATGTGAACGATAAGAATGAACCACACACATCAGTCAGCCCGTCATTTGCATGCCGGAACTTTGCCTCTCTGACCTGTAGGCCTCTCGGTTGTAAGCAAGATGGCCTGCTGCTGATGCATCCATTTGCAGATCATCAACGATGTCTTGCAGTCATCTTCGCCTTGGTCTTCCTCTCTTTCTTTTTCCCATTATGTACCCTTCCTAGATGGTCTTCTATAAATTATCATTACATTTAATATGTCTAAAATATTTAAGTTTTCTTTGTTTAATCCTCTTTAGCCACCAGCCTTTTTCAATATTAAGTTCTTGTAGTATGGATATATTTGTTCTTTTCTGTGTCCACACACATACAGACTCAAATAAAGAACTCAATATATAGAAAATTTTAGACAGACATGTAAAAAAAAAACAAAACAATACGACAGCATCTAATTTCCAGAGTTCAACGAAGCACAGAAAAATGAAAAGCCGTTAATCTTCGTAGAATCAAGAAACGCCTTATCCACAAGATAAATTACCCAGAACAACTGCTACGCTGAAATTGAGTTGAAGTTACATCGATTTTTCCTCGAGTTGAAATTCGAAACCATCTTTTTCTCCTTTCCTGGATAAGTTCCTTAATTTACGACTTCGATATTGCGACTTTTCCCCTTCTGTTGGTTCCCGCCACTGGCAGCCATTTTGTCGCCTGGTGCTGAGCGATCACTTAATGAAAGGAAAAGAGAAATACTGGCCCGTACACAGACCACATTGACTGGAAAATTTATGGAGAGTATTTACGAAGGAAGAGATCAACACTTACTAAAGTAGGGACAAGAAACTAATACAGACAGAGAAATAATCTTACGAATTTCTAAGTCATCTGCTTCTTCTTCTTATTCCAATATTCTCAGATGTCAAATTGGATCTTCTTTAAAAACTCGTTACGTCTTGTCGACATCGCCATAAAGCTTCGTGTAGATTTTACTGTGATGAACATGTGAACGTTCTTTGTTCCTCATATGCAAGTCAGTCCTCCACTAAATCATCTATGAAACCTTCTTCTAAATCAAATCCCAGTTTAGACCAGTATTTCAGCTCTTTTGACTTTACTCAAAAATCTTGGTCGTGACCTCATGGTTTGACATCTTCTCAGGCTACTTAGTCGTGAGCCATAGGTCTGACATCTATCAGACTGTTAGACTACTTGATCGTGAGCCATAGGTCTGACATCTATCAAACTGTTAGACTACGTGGTCGTGAGCCATAGGTCTGACATCTATCAGACTGTTAAACTACTTGATCGTGAGTCCTAGAAATGACATCTCTCAGACTACTTGGTCGTGAGCCATAGGTCTGACATCTATCAGACTGTTAGACTACTTGATCGTGAGTCCTAGAAATGACATCTCTCAGACTACTTGATGACATCTATCAGACAACTTGGTCGTGAATCCTAGGTCTGACATCTATCAGACTACTTGGTCATGAGCCATAGGTCTGACATCTATCAGACAACTTGGTCGTGAATCCTAGGTCTGACATCTCTCAGACTACTTTGTCGTGAGTCCCAGGCCTGACATCTCCCAGAAAACTGGCTCTGTAGCAATTGAGTCTTGGATACGGTAGACAACCCTATTTAAATTTTGGAAGTTAACGCCCTTTAACTGAGAGAAAGGTTGTAATATTTCAGAATTTTGTGTTTGTATGCAGCTTAACCAACACGATAAACGTACATCTAGGTGCAATACTTGGTTACTGACATGTGACACATACTATCTCTTTGTTGTTACAACTGTTACCGTGTGTATGTACATCTCTCTAACGGTTAACGTGAAAACTCTGCAGGCACCACTACTCCCGGCTTCTGGCTCAGTTTATCTGCCCATCGAGTCTTTGAATCAGTGATGGCGTTACCCGTCAGTTACCCATCAGTTACCCGTCAGTTACCCGTCAGTTACCCGTCAGTTACCCGTCAGTTACCCGTCAGTTACCCGTCAGTTACCGGTAAATTATTGATTAAGACGAGAAAAACCGAAACTTTTGTAGGCCGTCGGTTACTGTAACCGGTTTATATTATTAAAAAATACATAAATAAATTAACCTTACTAAAAATCAACCAGCGAAATCGATTGCAGGATAATCAAGCCAGTAGGATGATGTTTAATAACGGAGATACAATGAGGGAAATTAAAAGGAGGATATTTATCGCTACTAAAGACGCTGTGGAGGGGAACAGACAGACCTATATGATTTTTAAGGGCGTGCATCTTTCCCTTCGCAAAATATGCCCGTGAGACCTGGACACTTAACAAAACAGCTGAGAAACACATAAATGCCTTTGAACGTAAATGCTACAGAAGAGTCCTTCAAATATCGTGGACACACACAAAAAGAACAGATACCGCAAGAACTTAATACTTGTACTGAAGAAGGCTGGTTGGTCATCATCATCATCATCAGGTGCCGTGCCGACTGGCGTTGGCTATTATGCTTCTCAAGAGTAAACGATCCTTCATGCAGGCCATTAGCTCAGTTGGTGATCTCCTCTCACATCATCTCATCAGACTGTCCAGTATCATTTCTATTGGTCTTCCCCTGACTTTACTTCCCTCTATTTTTCATGTTGTTATAATATTTTCAATGCCCTTTTTTCTCATTTCATATCCTATGAAAGTACATTGTCTCTCTCTCTTATTTTTTTGACAAGATTTTTTCTATCTCCAACTCTTCTCAAACATTCTCCATTAGTTACTTTTGCTGTCCAGGCAATTCGCAACATTCTTCTAATAAACTACATTTCTGCTTCTTCCAATGATTTTTATGCAAATCTGCCTATTGTTCATGACTCACTTCCATATAACAAGATAGGTTCAATATAGCATTTTCTAACATTCATTGAAAAGGATGTGTTGCATAATATGTTTCTCATTCTCTGAAATGCAGTCTTTGCTTGGCCTATTCTGTTCTTAATTTCTGTTTTTAATTTCCCATCTGAAGTTATTACTGCTCTAAGGCATTTGAATTTATGCACCTGCTTTAGAATAGTTCCATTTAATTTTATACTGCATGTACACTGCATTGGTTGGCTAGTAAAGAGGATTAAACAGTGAAAACTTAAATATTTTGGACACATTAAACGTCAAGAGAATTTAAATAAGATCGTCTTGGAAGGAATCATAATGGGAAAAAGAAAGAGAGGAAGACCACGGCGAAGATGGCTGCAAGACATCGTTGATAATCTGCAAATGGATGCATCAGCAGTAGGGCATCTTGCTTACAACCGAGAGGCCTACAGGAGTGTTGTTAGAGAGGCAAAGTTCCTCAAGAGGCATGCAAATGACTGACTGACAGACTGAGGACCATGTTGCTCAGTCTGAATCAGCCAGTGATGATTTTGGTTCAGCATGTGAAAATTTTGTAAAGATTAAATCTCCCCACAAAAAAAAAAGATAATAAACAAAAAATTCACACGAATATTTAATTGCCGCTGATGTTTGTAAAGTGTGTTTAATTTTACAACTAAAAAACTAATGTACAAAGTACCGGATATTGCAATGGGAAAACCGGTTACTTCGGAAAGTACTTCATATAAGGTGAAGACAGGCATAGCTGTACCGTTTTCAGAAACTCCCGCGGCAACAATAAAGGCCAAAAGTTTATCTAAGGACAGAGATAGCATTAATGTCCTCAGGTCTGTGCGTTCTGCCTGCCTGATGAATCCAGAGCCCTCGTGATAAACAGCAGGTCCTCGGATTTCCTTATTATAAATAACGAACCATTAGATCTCCTCATCATAAATATTGGGCCCTCATATTCCCTTATCATAAAATGTGAACCATCAAATCCCATCATCATAAACTGTAGGGGCTCGGATATCCTCATCATAAATAGTGGGTTTTCAGATCTTCTCATCATAAATAGTGGGCTTTCAGATCTCATCATAAATAGTTGGCTTTCAGATATCATAAATAGCGGAGCCGTAGATCTCCTTATCATATTGGGCCCTCATATTCCTTCAGACCTATATATATATATATATATATATATATATTGTTTTTAAAGTCTCACTACACTTTCTATGTACAAATGAAGAAAATGACGTCATATAAAATGTGCTGCACAGTCAATCGTGAAGAAAAATGCAGTGAATGGTTGCCATCTGCTGGAGTAATTTTTTGCACTCAAAACAGAATGGTGTTATCAACGGACGAAATAATTTTTTTGGTTGAACAAGTGTTTCGAAATGGCGGTCGATACACACGGATGGTTGTTCAAAGATTTATAGCAAAATTTCCTGATAAACAACTTCCTTATCACACTGCGGTTAGAAATTTGGTGAATAAGTTTCGTGATACGGGAACTGTGGAAGATGCTCCGCGATCTGGTAGGTCTGCTGTGTCTGAAGAAAAATGTCTAGATATCTGACAGAATCCTGAAAAGTCCATGCAAGTCCTTAAGGAAAATGTCGCAAGAAGTAAATGTATCACTGAGCACAGTGCACAAAATTCTTAAACATCGGTTAAATTTTCATCCATACAAGATTTCTGTTGTGTCTGAACTAAAAGAGTGTGACAATCAATCCAGAGTCAGCTACTCCACGTGGTTTCAAGCATTTTTAGCTGAAGAAGACGAGTCAATTCTCGATTTAACATTCTTCTCTGATGAGGCATGGTTTCATCTATCTGGATACATTAAAAATAATAATATTTGGAGCAGTGTTAATCCCAATGCATTTATGAAGCCCCGCTACACGATGCGAAAATTGGGTTATGGTGTGCCGTCAGTAGAAAACGTTTAACTGGACCAATTTTCTCCAACAACACTATAAATGCCGATCGGTACCGTACTGACATTCTGGAACCTTTTTTAGAACAGCTGATTGAACGTGAAATTGAAGAAGCGTGGTTCCAGCAAGATGGCACAACTACACACATAGCTAGAGCAACACAGGGGTTTTTTTTAAAAGAAATTTTCGCAAATCGCATAATATCTCGTGGAATATGGCCTGCTTGTTCTCCAGATCTAAATCCATTAGATTATTATCTATGGGGTTTCTTGAAAGGAAATGTTTACAAAAATAAAGTACAAACAATTGAGGACCTGAAAGAAGCAATCAGAATTACCATTCAAGAAATAACAACAGACACGTTGCACAAGGTATTTGACAACATGAAGAGACGTGTACAGTCATGTCTTGAAGCCCGTGGTGGATATTTCCAACACCTGTTATAATGAATATTTCAGTGGTACATTCCAGCTAACCCAAAACAGCGTTGTATCATTGCAGTCACTATTGTAACTAATTAAATGACTTTTTTAGCACATTTTGTGATGACGTCATTTACTTCATTTTTCAATTTTTTTTTGTTAGAAAGTGTAGTGAGACTTTAAAAACACACTGTATATATAGCTCGTGGCTAGAAAGTAATACTGGTGCATAGAACAATTAGCAACACTGGAAGCTTTTTCCCTTGACCTGACATTTAACAGGTACAACAGACATTCCAACTAAACAGAGTCTACATTTGACGAAAAGCTCTTCACCTAACGCACCCTGCACCAGACGAAAGCTATACAAAGGTAAACGCGAAAAATTACACGGCAGCAATTAACACATAATTATATGTGTTTATGTTGACCTGGAGTAAGTTGCCGTGAGTTGATGAAGGGGAAGGAACTAGCGTTATGGTGCTCACAAACTACACAGGATTTCTATGTGTGAGGCTGGGGGTTTGGCTTGTCTTGTTACCAAAAAATAAACGCTGAATGTCTAACATATTTAGAAATAAATAGAGGAGAGATAGAGAGAGAGAGAGAGGGAAAGAGAAAGAGAAAGAAGAGGAGAGGGAAAAAGAGGAAATGAGGGAGGAAGGGAGGAAGTGAGAGAGAGAAAGAGGGAGAGAAAGAGAAAAAGAGAGAAGGGAAGAAGGAGAGAAAAGAGAGAAGGTGAGGGGAAAGAGAGAGGGAGAGGGGAAAGAGAAAAGGAGAGGGGAAAGAGAGAGGGAGAGGGGAAAGAGAGAGGGAGAGGGGAAAGAGGAAAGGAAAATAGGAAGAAGAGAGAGAAAATGAAAGAGGTGGAGGGAGGAGAAGATAAAGAGGACAGAGAGAGAAGATCTGAGACAGAAAGGGAGAGAAGAAGAGAGGGGAGGGGGAAAAGAGGGATGGGGAGGGAGAATAAGAAAGAAAGAGGGAAACGGATAGAGAGACAGAGAGAGAGAGAGAACACCAAAGAAAGCACACAAATGATGCTTTTAATCAGCTAAATAAAAGTTAAACAGCCCATGTTTTAATATACACACGCTCTCTCTCTCTCTCTCTCTCTCAAACACACACACACACACACACACACACACACACCCGTATGATAGACTGGGAAACCACTTCCACAACAAACTTGAAACTGTGGACAAGTTACCCCCACCCCTCTCCCCCCAACCCTGTGATACTGGCAGAAACGACAGGCTAGTACTTGCCACCAAGCCTTCTACCTGTAATGAGCAAGGTAAGCTCACATTGCCTACTGCCTGTAATAAGCAAGGGAAGCTCACATTGTCTACTACCTGTAATGAGCAAGGGAAGCTCACATTGTCTACTACCTGTAATGAGCAAGGGAAGCTCACATTGTCTACTACCTGTAATGACCAAAGGAAGCTCACATTGTCTACTACCTGTAATGAGCAAGGGAAGCTCACATTGTCTACTACCTGTAATGAGCAAGGTAAGCTCACATTGTCTACTACCTGTAATGACCAAAGGAAGCTCACATTGTCTACTACCTGTAATGAGCAAGAGAAGCTCACATTATCTGCTACCTGTAATGACCAAGGTAAGCTCACACTGTCTACTACCTGTAATGAGCAAGGGAAGCTCACATTGTCTACTACCTGTAATCAGCAAGGGAAGCTCACATTGTCTATGTTGTCTTTTAGAAGCAATTTATTATTACTTTTTTATGAAAATGTCCACTCTAATATATATAGACGCGTGCAAAAGAAATCGCAAGAAAGGCTGAGAGGGAGTTTTAAGTTTTCTGATATATGAGAAACCTCTAGAGAGATGTTCGAGTCAACATTTGGAGAATCTGCTGAACAATCGCGACCCACACGCTGAGAACATTCTGCATACTATACGTACAGTGATTTAGAGATCGACGCTGTGAAATCGTGTGTATGAATAATTAATAATAGTGTATTTAGTAACAGAGAAAGAGAGAGAGAGAGCATGCAGTATGTGTGTATATGTATGAGACAGAGATATAAAGAGAGAGACAGGGAGAGAGAAAGAGAGGCACGGAGAGAGAAAGAGGGGCAGAGAGAGAGAAAGAGAGGCAGAGACACATAGAGGATATAGACATACACATAGCGAGAGATAGACACAAAGAACGAGAGACACAGAGAGAGAGAGACATGGAGAGAGAAGCACAGAAAGAGAGAGAGACATAGAGAGTTTGACAGAGAGATTGATTGACTGATCGATTGATTCTTACTTTCCAAAGAGTTAAGAACTGGGCTTGCAGGCCCGTCTGACATTCTGCCCTTTATAATACAACTTTCACTGTGTTTCAGACATTCTACAAATATGCTGATCATATAACAAACATAATTAACAATGAAACACTGAGAAACATAAAATAAAATATAATATTTCATTTCGCTTTAATCCATGCAGTACTATATACAGGCAGTAACTACTTCTACATGTTAAGAAAAGAAAACAGAAATACAAAGACAGAGACACAGAAAGAGACACATAGAGTGAGACAGAGAGAGAGAAATAGAGACGGAAAGAGATACAAAGACACAGAGAAAGACACAGAAAGAGTCAAAGAGAGACAGAGACACATACAGAGATACAAAGATGGAAAGAGATACAAAGACACAGAAAGAGAGAGACACTTAGAGACACATACAGAGAGACAGAGAGATACACAGATGGAAAGAGATACAAAGACACAGAAAGAGACAGAGTGAGACATTTAGAGACACATACAGAGAGACAGAGAGATACAGAGATGGAAAGAGATACAAAGACACAGAAAGAGACAGAGTGAGACATTTAGAGACACATACAGAGAGATACAGAGACAGAGAGAGACAGAAAGAGATATAGAAAGACACAGAAATATTCATAGAGAGAGACACACAAACATAGAGAGAGACAGAGTTACTCAGAGAGACACAGAAAGATACATGGAGAGAGACAGAGAGAGACACAAAGAGACCATATACACATAGACAGAGAGATAGTCAAAGAGACAGAGACAGAGACAAAGAGAGATACAGGGACAAAGAGAGACAGAGAGACAAAGACACATGGTGAACACAGAGAGACACATAGAGAGTGAGACAGAGTGAGATACAGAGGGACAGAGAGAGATACATAGAGTGACAGGGAGAGACAGAGAGAAATACGCAGACAGAGAGACACGCAGAAACTGACACAGAGACAGAGAGAGATATACAGAGACAGAGGCAGAGACAGGAAGACGCAGATACAGAGAGAGAGACACATATAGACACCTACAGAGAGAGAGAGACATACACAGAAAGATACACAAAGAAAGACAGAAATATTCATAAAGAGTGACACACACAAAGAGATTGACGAGCAGAGAGAGGGACTGAGGGATAGAGAGAAAGACGGATAGAGAGAGATAGAGATAGATAATATACAAACGCGAATCTTTGCTTGTACGCAAGCAGACGTCCATGCAATCACAACTACCGAATGGTACTTACCGGTGTCTTGATGCAGTATTCATGAATATTGACCTGCAGATTCAGTAAAAACAGGATCAGCTGAGGAGGAGAGGGATAGTAGAAGGGTCTGGTGCAGGGGAAACGAAAGCAAAAACCCCAATGAAATAGCCAGAAACACCCACGAAATAGACAAACGCTGCTAAACAGTACTAGCTAGTAAACAGATAGTAAACATCTTCACATAAACAGAAAATACACATATTAAACAGTTCTGCACTAACAGACTGACTGAAAATTTGTAATTTTTTTTTTGGGGGGGGGGGGAGGGGAAAAGTGTTTTCAACAATGAAATACCCTAAGAAAACTAAAAATAAGGGATACAGAAGTCACCACTTATTTGCTAGTTGTTGTGACGAATAAAGATAAGCAAGTCACAGACAGCAACTGTGACAAATAGCTCCGGTCGTCTGAGCTGTCCTGGAAGCTCCTCAACGAACGCGGTGGCACCCTGGCTGTCATGATTTAGACAGCAGAGGCTGAGAGCACTGGAGGCTTCATTCCCAGAAAAAGTAAAAGATTATCTTGAGGCTGGCCAGAAGAGCGAGTTGTCGACGAGAGGCAGGCCCGTACAGAGATCCTTGGAAGCATTAGAAGTGTGGTTTCTCAGAAGAATGTTGCGAATTCCCAGAACAGAAGGGATTATTAATGAAGAATGTATGAGAAGAGCTGGAGAGACCAAAAAAAAACAAACTTGTCAATAAAACAAAACAAAACGAGTGAAACAATGTACGTTCATAGGACCTGCAAAGAGAAGAAGGGGCGTTGAAAATACTGTAACAACAGGAAGAATACAGGGAGAAAGAGCCAGGAGAAGATCGTGAGAAATGGTTCTGGATAGTTTGGCAAGACAGAGAATCACCAGCTGAACTGATAACCTGCATGACGGATCGGGTACTATGGAGAAACATAAAAGCCAACGCCAGTCGGAACGGCACCTGATGATGATGGTTGTGGTGATGGCCACAGGAACAATAAAAGTTTTCTAAACCAAATACAAGAACATACACGTCATGTTAGTGGCACAGAATTTGTTATGTTTTATTAACTATTTTATTAACTACTCAAAAAACGATAATACAAGTAGAAATAACATTGCAGACTACAGTATTTTGTATGTGAGGTTCGAAATCTGTATAAGAAGTATAACCTGATGACAGGGATCTGATGATGATGTGTGTAAATATACTTGGTCCACTGTATTCCTTTTCTTCTTTACAGCCGATGCAGTAAAGATGTTGAGGCATAACGTCGCCTCGGATTAGTAAAAAAGAGAGGGAGAGAAAGAGACACAGAGAAAGAGAGTGAGACACACACATACACACACAGAAAGAGACACATAGAGAAAGACACAGATAGACATGGAGAGGAGATACAGAGACAAGGACAAGAAAAAGAAAGAGACACTGAGGGAGACACAGAATGAATGATTGAATGAATGATCTGTATCTTAAAACGGTGAAGAATTGGATGCAGGGGCCCTTCTTACATTCTGCCCTTTATCACTTCATCTTTCATTCTTCCCACATTCTTGATATAATAAGGTATACACATTACATGAATATATATATATATATATATATATATACACACATTACATATACATACACACATATAAGGGGTGATTGATAAGTTCTCGCCATAAGGTACAAATACTTGTAACACAGTTGATATTAGGCGCATTTGTAGATCAGGTTAATGTAAGATTAAACACACAGTTTCAAGAAATTAACTGCAACCTATTTTTTTAACAGGCTATTGAAGTGGTAAGGGGTGGCAGAAATTGAGAAAATGGATACAATTTCTCATCGCTACCTCTGTGCATCAAGGGCTTATCATCGAAGGAGATCCATGAGGATATGGTAGAGACTCTAGGGGAGAGTGTCCCTTCTTACAGCACAGTGAAGAAATGGGCAGCTCAGTTCAAACATGGAAGGGAACGTCTGGAAGATGATCCCTGTCCAGGAAGACCAAGAACGCTAACCACCGGCTGAATCCATGACATGACAATGGAAGATCGACGACTAACTGAGCGGTACAGTGCTACTGAGTTAAAATAATGATCTTAAAATGACAAAGGTCTCTGCTTGATGGGTCCAGAAACTTCTTGGAGCTCATCACAAACGGCAGCGTCTCAACATGTCAAGAGACAATCCTGGCCATTTTTCTGCTGATCCTAAAAAGTTTCTTCAGCAATTTGTGACTATGGATGAGACTTTGGTTCATTATTTTCAACCAGAAACCAAAGAACAGTCAAAGCAGTGGAAACATCATGGATCCCCACCTCCAAAGAAAGCAAGGGTGGTTCTATCTGCAGGCAAAGTGATGGCTTCCATCTTGTGGGATTCAGAAGGTGTGCTGTTAGTAGACTATCTTCAAAAGGGTAGAACGGTCACCGGGGCCTATTATGCAAATTTTGTGAAGCAACTGCAGGTCAAATTGAAGGGAAAAAGCGTCGAGGTAAATTGACGAGAGGAGTTATCTTTCATCAAGACAATGGTCCAGTTCACAAGTCGGCGGTGGCAATGGCTGCCATTCATGAACGCGGCTTCCAGCTTCTTGAACATCCTCTTTATTCCCCAGATTTTGCCCCTTCGGACTATTACCTGTTTATGAAACTCAAAAAGGAGCTCAGTGGTTGCAAATTTGCTTCAGATGATGACGTCATTCATGCTGTAGACCACTTTCTACTGGCACAAGACGCTGACTTTTGCAAAGAAGGGATATGTATGCTCCAGGATCGCTAAGTGCATAAACTTGCAAGGAGACTATATTGAGAAATAACCCAAAACAGTTGTCCACAAATAATTCGTTGCACCTTATGCCGAGAACTTATCAATCACCCTTCGTATATACATATAAGAGTGCAGGATGAAACTATATGAAATATGAACACATATCTAAGAATGCAAGATGAAAATATTACATTCACAAATATAGGATAATGAATTACATAAGAGGTAACTAATCTAACAAGATATCGGTCGCGCACACACGTACATATTCAGACACGTACATTTTTCAATGGAGTTTTTCTGATATTCCACTCTCGCACATTTACTAAGATAATTTCTAACAGGATACAAGATCCAACAAATTATGTTTAGAACCATTTTTTGGAACAGAACTCGGTGGCTGGCGAGCCAGGGTTTGAGAGAAAGACAAAGAGAGATACAGCGACAGAGAGATACAGAAAAAAAAGACAGACATTGTGTTATGGGGGCCGTTCTTTCAGTCCATGAGTGGGGCTTAAAAAGCAGTGGGTGCGTAATACTTCTTAGCAGACTCCACCACCATGGAGACTATGATGATCTCTGCCCCCTTAGCAGGAAAGGTGGGACAGGGTCTTGGTCCGCTATGATTAACCAATCCTGACGCCAGGATTCTCTCTCTCTCTCTCGCTATAAAAGACAGAGAGAAAAAGAGATAGAGGAAAGAGAGGACAGAGAGAAAAAGAGGACAGAGATATCAATGTTTTCTGTCATGAACTTTCCACAGATACGTGATCTGCAACGGTACAGATTCCAGTTAAATGTACCCTGAGTTTGAAAACTTTTAGAACCGTTGCAAGATGTCGCGGAAAAACAAACACAGAGAGAGACAGAGAGAGATGGTCTCAGGAACGGGTTAAAGCCACATGTAAATTCCTTCCAGCACGCTACAAAGGCATGGTAAGATTCTGAAGTTTACTCCGTGCAACACCAGGTGTTTGTAAATTTCCAATCAACAACAGATAAACCAGGGGGGAAGGCAGATAGCAAGCGGACGCATAAACAGGGTATGCCTGGTCACACAACCGATGCTAAACAAAAGCTTGTGGTTTCACCTTAGATCCCTCGCGGGGTGGGACTTTTCTCCGCGACCTACATTTTCTAACCGCTTACATGTACGTCCAGGTCTAATGGTAGCCTCCCCTTTTCTCCTTCTAATTGCAGACGTCTTGGGCAGATGCCGGTGTAAGACAATTTGTTTATGCCCATGTCTGCCCCGCCATTACGGTGAAGATATAAACAGAATGTCCCGGGAAAACGTATACAGACAAGCACCAGGATAAACATAACATATTGAACATTTTCTGAGACGTTTCTCTCCCTGCAGTCGCTGTTTTGTGGTAATAATTCTGATCTGGGGCCCCAGACTTTCTGAGCGTAAAGTTACAATAAAAATCGCATTGCATTCCGTCTGTAGGAGTCGCTGCTTTCTTTGATTATGTCGAAGTCTGCATTCACTTCTAGCCTGTCTTCATTTTATTTCAATGCCGTCGCTAAGCAGTTTATTATTTCTCTTCTGCTGTCCATGGTTTTGACGTCTATATTTATTGTCCAGATAAAGTATGCAGTCTTTAGGAGGCGGATGATTTGCGTCCCAGCTTTTATCTTTCAGTACAGCTCTCTCTGTACGGTCAGGGCTAGGCTGAAACTAAACATTATTTTCACTTAGTGCAAAGATTACCGCTACCCGAGGCAGTATTAGCTCGTTTTGTAAGGGCCAAATAAATAATAAATAAACTAATCAATCAAACGAGACCTTAAAACCTCATCCTCGATTTTCCTTGAAATCTTAATTTTTTTTTTTCTTCAGAAAATACAGGAAATTACCCCCCCCCCCCCAGTTTCTCTCAGTGGAGATAGATAGATAGAGAGAGAGAGAGAGAGAGAGAGAGAGAGAGAGAGAGAGAGAAAGGCAGGCAAAAAAAAAAGAGAGCTACAGCAAAAAAAAAGGATGTGTCTTTTCAGCAAATTCATATTTTTTTTGATATCTCAATACTCTTCGCAAGCTCTGAAACGACAAAAGGCTGTGATATTTGCAAGCTCTGATCAACCAAGTTGACAGTTCTAAGTACCCCAGCACCTTGCTACCATCAGATGGAGGATGTATCACCGAAGTAAAAAAAAACAAAACAGAACTGTATACGCCAAGACCCTCCTTTGAAAAGTTGAAATCCTTTCTTTATAATAAGTCACTATCTATGAGAGTCAGGAAGAGAGTGCTACAGTGTTACATTGAACCGATCCTGTTCAATGGATGCAAAGACGGTCAGTAAAGTGATGCAAAGACGGTCAGTAAAGTGATACAAAGAAGGTTAGTAAAGTGATGCAAAGACGGTCAGTAAAGTGATGCAAAGAAGGTCAGTAAAGTGATACAAAGAAGGTCAGTAAAGTGATGCAAAGACGGTCAGTAAAGTGATACAAAGAAGGTTAGTAAAGTGATACAAAGAAGGTCAGTAAAGTGATACAAAGAAGGTTAGTAAAGTGATACAAAGAAGGTCAGTAAAGTGATTCAAAGAAGGTTGCAATCGGCTGAAATGTGGTTCTTAAGAAGAACGCTGAAGGTAGAATGGGCAGTGAGAAAACCGAACTAGGAAGTTATGAAAGAGGTACAAGAAACAAAACAAAAAATGTATAGCAAAGATCAGAAAACGACAATTTAAATTTGTGGGGCTTGTTTGGAGGAGAGGCGGGCTAGAGCACATAATGTCTGGAGGAGAGGAGGGCTAGAGCACATAAAAGCAACAGGGAAGATCGAGTGCAGAAGAGACAGAGAGAGAAGATATTTGAAGGTTTGGCATCCTGGCACAGGAAGTGCTCAGCAACAAACCTGTTGAGATGCACAAGGGAGTGAGGGTTATGGACATCCTATGCCTGTAGACAGGGACCTCGAGAGAGACAAAAGAGAGAAAGAGGACAGAGAGAAAAAAAATAGAGGACAAAGAGAAAAAGAGAGCGAAGAGAGAGAGAAAAAAATGAGAAAGATGACAGAGATAAAAAGAGAAAGAGGACAGAGAGGAGAGAGAGAAAAAAGAGAAACAGGAGAGAGAAAAAGAGAAAAAATAGAGAGAGAGGAGAGAGAGAAAAAGAAAGCGAGGAGAGAGAGAGGGGAGAGGAGAGATAAAGAGAGAGAGGAGAGAGAGGACAGAGATAAAAAGAGAGAGAGAGGAAAGAGAGAGAGGACAGAAATAAAAATAGAGAGAGGAGAGAGATAAAAAGAGAGAGAGGAGACATAAAAAGAGAGCGAAGAGAGAGAGAGGGGAAAGAAAAAAAAAGAGAGTGAGTAGAGAGAGGAGATAGAGAAAAAAAGAGCCAGGAGAGAGAGGGGAGAGAAAATAGAGAGCGAGGAGAGAGAGGGGAGAGAAAATAGAGAGCGAGTAGAGAGAGGAGATAGAGAAAAAGTGAGCGAAGAGAGAGAGGGGGAAAGAAAAAAAAGAGAGTGAGTAGAGAGAGGAGATAGAGAAAAAAAGAGCCAGGAGAGAGAGGGGAGAGAAAATAGAGAGCGAGTAGAGAGTGGAGATAGAGAAAAAGAGAGCGAAGAGAGAGAGGGGAGAGAGACCGAGGAGAGAGAGAGGGGAGAGAAAAAAGAGAGCGAGGAGAGAGAGGGAAGAGAGAACACGAGAGTGAGGAGAGAGAGGGGAGAGAGAAAAAGAGAGCGAGGAGAAAGAGAAAAAGGAGCGAGGAGAGAGAGAGAGGAGAGAGAAAAAGAGAGCGAGGGAAGAGAAGAGATAGAGAAAAAGAGAGCGAGGAGAGAGAGAAAAAAGAGGGAGGAGGGAGAGAAGAGAGAGATGAGAAAGAAAAAGAGAGCGAGGAGAGAGAGAAAGAGAGAGAGAGAGGCAAAGTCCAGTCTATTTGTTCTAACATCAATTTTCAATTTTGGTTCTTGCTTCCCATTCATACAGCTAGTACAGGAAGAGAAAAGGCCATAAATCAGTACTTAGTATTTGTAGTATACAGTCTGGATTATCATCATTGCACTCCTGACACGTCCAAAGGTGCTCATATCCTCCCCACAACAGCCTCCTACGGCTGAATGTGCCCATCCTCTGTTGGCTGACAAGTCCTCGTGTACGTCCAGCATGTCTCTTGTTTCTGGCCGTGCCAGTCTGTACTTCCAGCTCTCCCAGTGTGTAAGCAGCTATGTGGGTTCGCTGGTCTCCAAGTTCTCCAATCTGCCCATCTCTCTGAGTGCATTGACAATATCACCTCCGTCCAGTGTTTGTCCGTCTGTGATGATGGCGGGGCCAACAAGCCAGCCCACCAGCTCTCTCATCTCCCTGGATGCCCGCAAGCCCAAGGACATAAATGAAGGCGAAGGCGTTGATTTCTGCAAAGACCCAAAGCCACTGCCTGGGTACATAACCTTTATTTGTGTCAGTTGTCATGATATACGAACAAAACAACAACATTAACTTAAAAGTGAATTTCAGATATGAAAAAAAATACCCAATACAAGAAAATACATAGAAATTAATGTAACACGGACAAAAAGCGCCGAAGGCATCCATATAAAAAGGGAAAAACAATGGAAACAGAATTTCCGCTCTGATGAAGCAACTGACAAAGTCTGTGCTCAAACTGCAGAATGTTTGTAGAATGCAGGCAAGTTAAAAGTCTAAAAAAATGTCAGCGCTTGAAACATGGAGCTTATAGAAACTGTGTTTCTTTCTAATCCAGGCGGCTAATGTGACAAAATCCTTCGCTCTACTCTGCTCAGAGAGAAGGGAGAGAGAAAAAGAGAGAGCACAGAGAGAAACATTTTTTCTGGATCTTTCGGTACAGGAAGAATGTATATAAGAGTTTTGAAGGAGAGGAAGACCAAGGCGAAGATGGCTGCAAGACATCGTTGATGATCTGCAAATTTTTATCTCTCAAATGGATGCAGAGATTAGATATGCTGATGGCTGTTGATTTCTCCTTTCACAGTCGGTTGTTTCATACATTTCTCTGCAACATTCCTTCCATCTTTTATAGTTCTGTCTGTTCCTCTCCACAGATTCTTTAGTTGTTTTAGTTTCTGAAGAGCGATAGATGTCCTCCTTTTAATTTCCCTCATTGTATCTCCATTATTAGTTAGTAGTGATCCAAGATATTCAAAACTCTCCACTTCTTCCAGTTTTTCCTCATTGATAGCTGCCTTGTTTGTTTTGTCAGTTGTCATCAATTTAGTTTTCTTCGCGTTAAGATAGAGGTTTTGCTCACCTAAGCAGCCGTGACTAGAGCTGGACATTACTCGGTTAAAGAACAGAATTTTTATGGTACCCGTTTACTATGTACTCATGAAACCTTTTCCTGGTACCAATTCCTCAGGTTATTTCCCTTGGTAAATGTGAGTGATAATTTGCATATAAGACAAATGACAATTTCTTTACGCTTTTCTATATGTCTCCACACAAATCTGTTATTAAATCTCTTGGGCCATTATTTGCACATACAGTAAAACACATCGATCGGCAGTGAATGAAGTAAATCTAGAAATAGCAATTCAGAAACAAAAAATTATCGGCTTATTATAGCAGCAACAAATGTATCAAGTAAACACAGTTTTGTAGGATTCATTCATTCATTCATTTGCATGTCCTTTGCGGAACTTTGCCTCCCTAACAGCTCTCCTGTAGTATTCTTACTGCTACCTGTTGGTCTAGATACAGCAGTGATGTTAATTGTATCAAGTGTGTTGGAAATTCCATTTTTTCCATTATTTTCCAAAGTTTCTGGTGTTGTACACAATCACATGCCATAAAAGATAAATATAGATTCACATTAAACTCTCTGCATTTCTCTATTATTAATATTATATTGAATATATGATCTCTTAATCCTCTTCCTTGCCTGAAACCAGCTTGGATCATATTGACTTCTTCTTCTATTTTCTTACGAAGTCTACCTATTATGATTTTTAACAGAATTTTACTGGCATGACTAATCAGGGCAACAGTTCTGTAGTTTGTGCATAATTTCAGTTTACCCTTTTTTTGGCCAAATACCTGAATGCCATATCTTTTTACATAGTGCATGATAGATTGTTGCACATTCCTTTCCTCCTGCTTTAATAAATTCAGCTGTTACCTCATCACATCCTGGTGATTTACCATTTTTCAGATTATTTATTGCCCATAAAACTTCTTCTGGTGTCGGTTCGAGTTCTTTCTCCTCCAGTAATAATTCATACAGTTGATTTCTGCTTTCACAGTCGGTTGTTTCATACATTCCTCTGCAATATTCCTTCCATCTTTCTAGAATTTCCTCTGTCTCTGTCAAGGTATTCCCCATCTCGTCACAAATTACATTTAGCTTAGGTGTGACATTTCTCGTCAATGTCTTCATTTCGTTAAACATTTCACTATCTCTTCCACACTTCTGATGTCCTTCTACTCTTTTACAATAATCCTGTATATATTGTTTTGTGTCTTTTCTTATGTTTCTTCGTACTTCTTTTGTTAAAGATTTTTATTCCTATTTGTTGTTGTTTGTCACTTTCCATTATGTCTTCATTTCTCTACGTTGTTTTATCAGTTCTAGTGTGCCTGCTGTAATCTATCCATTCTTTTATGTTTTCTTTACTGGAACCATGTATTTAGCTGTTCTTATTAAGATATTAACATAACTCTGGATTAGACCTCGTAAAAATCGTAGACAAAGCACTTTAGTGAGACGTGAGAGAAAGAAAAATCACAGGAGGATTACCTGGGATTCGAACCACGGACTCCGATAGGAGGAACAGCCGTCTAGCCACGAGAGACAGCGTACTAACGAACTGCGCCATCTCGCACCTCTTGTGTTTTCCAAATTTATGAGGGGAGGGGGGAGGCATTAACACGTTCATGAAGGTTAACAAATAAAATTAGCACATTTGATGACTACACAGTACAGAAATATATGGCTACTGCTGTTAAAATGGCTAAAAAGGGGCCTCATCAATTCCAAATCCGGCACCTAACTTTTCACAGATGTAACTCGACCAGAAGTTCTTTCGAAAGTTAACTCCCCTGTCACATTGCTCATACAGTTTTAGATTTTGCGCTCTCTACCACACACACCCACTACTTCCTGATTTTTTTGTGCAGTTTTATTCGCCTCGTCAGTTTGTTTCAGTATTTCGGGCCGTTTTTCTGAGATCTATGGACGCCTGACTGCTCCATCTAATAAGAGAATCGATGGAATCTCTATTCGCACATCTGGAAATTTTGAGTCTTCCATTTCACCCCCCTCCCCCTCCCCAAACCTCACATACCACACACCCACGTGCGAACGCACAGACACCCGCCCTCATCCTTTTACAAAAGGCCGGTTCTAGAAAGATATCCCTGACAGCAAAAGATAACTCTCAGACTCCGTTACAAAGATATTCTTTTCGCTCGCCCCGTTTTTTTTTTTTAAATTTGCCACCGCAAGGAAGCCGTTTGAGTTTAGCTAAAATTATACTAAACTGAATCTTTCTTCAATGAATCGCTGCTTTTTTAAACGTTTTTCTGTGTAACTGATGATTTTTTCTGATGGAATAAAGAGGTTGGTGTACCAACGTTGAAAAAGAGGCTGATTATGTAGAAAAAATGACACATGACTTTGTCTCTAACTGAAATTTTATATATATATATATATATATATATATATATATATATATATGCCCCATGTGCCCTGGGCACTTAAGGTCCAGATACATATATATATATATGAAACGGTGAACACTTTGCCGTTACTTTTTGAACCACTTTCTTACTATTCTTTTTTTCACATATCCCACAAAACTCTTATATACATTCTTCCTGTACCGAAAGATCCAGAAAACCCAACTAAAAGAATTTTTTAATATCCCAAAAAACATCTTCTGCCGTCACAAATTAAAAATTTTATTTCGCTGTCTCTGAACATATGTCCACAAGAGAGTTCTTCAAATATCGTGGACACAAAAAAGAACAAATATATCCATCCTACAAGAACTTAATATTGAAGAAGGCTGGCTAGTAAAGAGGATTAAACAGAGAAAACTTACATATTTTTGACACATTAAACGTCATGATAATCTAGAGAAGACCGTCTTCGAAGGGTACATAATGGGAAAGAGAAAGAGAGGAAGACCAAGGCGAAGATGGCTGCAAGACATCATTGATGATCTGCAAATGGATGCATCAGCAGCAGGCCATCTTGCTTACAACCGAGAGACCTACAGGAGAACTGTTAGGGAGGCAAAGTTCCGCAAGGGACATGCAAATGAATGAAATGAAATGTCTGTGAACTCGCTGAACCTCGGACAAATAAGTTGATACTTTTGACATTGTGTTTTCTGTATTTAACGCACGTGCTGGCGACTGTGAACTTTCTGCTCTTTATGTCCTTTTATAAGCTCCAACTTATCTTGGAGAACATTTCTGAGGTAACAAAATGCTTAGCTAGAACATTAACACAGAGCATACAACCCAGTGACTTGAGCTAGGAGAGAAGGCGGCAAAATGTTACTGCCAGCAGAACGGCAAACAAACACAGAAGTAAATAGCTTACCTAGCATAAAAGGGAAACACTTGTACTTGTACGAACTCCCTGTAACTGCGAGCTGTTGCTCTTTGCAGCCGATGCTGTAGAGGTATTGAGGTAGCGTGGGGGGCGGGTTATGGCAGCTACTTTTTCAGCCCCGGAGTACAGCTAAAAAAAGCAGAGAGTGTGCAATGCTTCTTTAGCAGACTCCACCACCATATGGACTATGGCGATCCCTGCCCCGTTAGCCGGGCTAAGCCTGTTACTGGGGGTACCACGAAGAGGTGGGACAGGGTCTTGGTCAGCTATGGTTCGCTAACCCTGACCCTGGCATATCAGCTACGGGTCTGACTGCTTCATCGGACAAGCGTCTTCATCCCCAAAAGGGAAACAAAAAATCTGTTTCGTGGCAGTCCAGACATAGCCGCTGGTGTTTAAGGGGACACTGTTTTCTGGAACATTTGGCACTAATGGGTACTCTAGAACAGTGGTTTCGAACCTTTCTACATTCAAGGAACACTTTTCCAACTGCGTATAAGATACTGACCACCATCTTACATATAATACTGTGAAGTATAATAAACCCCTTCATTGTTTCTATTTAACAAACGGCATTTAATAATAAATCAATGACCACATGATAATGCTCCGAGAACCACTTGTGCTCCGTGAAACACAGGCTGAAAACAAACCACCTTTCTAGACACTGTTGACTGTCCCATCGTTTATATCTTCAAGAGGAGAGAGATATACATTTAGACATCTGGACTGACTGTAGCTGTCTCCAGTTACGGTATATTCAAATCACCAACCACCTGCATGAGAACTGAGTGCACTAACCTAGTGCTTCGCAAACTTTTGCAGACTTTGGCACACTTCACAACGCAAATTTCTGTCCTATGTGTTTATATTAAGCGTAAATTTATGGTATTTTACTGTTTACATTACACCGAGCGAGAAGCAGGTTGAAACGAAAATATTTCTACAATCAAAATGTGGCGGCATATCTCTGACTGTTTTGTGGCACACCAGCATGCCGGTAAACACCGTTTGAAAAACACTGCTCTAACCACTTCGCTACAAGGTGCTCTACGGAAGAACAAACAGAACATAAATTCTTGATTGTTAAATGTACTTCGCTGTGTAGAACGAGTGTAGGCGGAGAGGCAGAAGGGATATCGAATATAAAGAGGGAGTGAGAGAGAGAGAGGAGAGAGAAAGAGAACAGAATACGACAGAACATGAAAGCAACGTAGGAAAACAAAGCAGGAAAGTGTTGGAGACAGAGGGAACAGGCATGGTTAATATGAAGTAAAAAAAAAGGTTATTAAAAAGTGCAAGAAAGAGTTAGAGAGGACAAAAAAAAAAAACCAATTCCAACTGAAAGTGACAGACATGATGGAGGAGATGGATAAGAGGCAAATAAGAGGTACACTGACAGTGAGTAGAAGAGAAAAGCAATGAAGGTAGAATGTAAGAGAGCATTTAAAGGTAGAAAAAACAATCCAGGTGCGAACTTGGAAGCGTGGTACCAGGTAATGAAGTCGTTCCGCGTGGGTTGTGAGCATGCAAGTGGGAAGATTGAGGGGGGGGGGTATAGTCCTGGCATAAAAACTTCTCTCTCACACATACATACATACACACACACATACATACATACATACATATATCAATTTGCTTGCTGTATGTTTTTAATGTGTTTTCTGTTTGTCTCACGAGGTTCTGTTTCTTTACTTTTCACATCCTTCCTTTTTTCTTTCTTCCTTCAAACACTGTGTCTGAGTGGCGAAGTGGTTAGTGCACTGGTCTTTCATGATGAAGGTCGGGGGTTCGAATCTGGCCGGGGGCACCCCAGTCACCCAGCTGTAGAAATGGGTACCTGACTTCTTCTGGAGTTGGGGAAGGAAAGGCGGCCAGGCGTGATACTGACCATATCACCCTCTAGTGTGCTGACAGGTCAAGGAAAATATGGGCACTAACACCATATCCCTATGTGCCTCTAAGGCATGACAGGATTACCTTTACCTGAAAAAGAACACTTCCGCACCCCCCCCCCCCCTTTAAGTTCTCTCTCTCTCACTCACTCTCTCTCTCTCTCTCCATTTCCAAGCATGAAAAATGAGATATATTTTAAAAAGAATCCTGTGAAAGAATTTACTGAACCAAAACGAAAACTCATTCAAATCATTTTTCTAGGATTATTGTTGTTAGTGATGGATTAACCACTAGGATTATTGTTGTCAGTGACGGATTAACCACTAGGATTATTGTTGTCAGTGACGGACTAATCACTAGGATTATTGTTGTCAGTGACATATTAACCACTAGGATTATTGTTGTCGGTGACGAATTAACCACTAGGATTATTGTTGACAGTGACGGATTAACCACCACTCGGACCCCCACCCCAGGTTAAACTTTGTTAAGGGCCCCTGCTCAATCCGATCTCATACCCCATCTCCTGAAATAAAATTCTTAAAACAATTATCTGAACGTATAAAGTTTTTTTTGGGGGGGGGGGAGGAAGGGGGCCTCTACCCTTGTGGGGCCCCCCCTACCCTAAACCGTTTCCACCTAATCAATAATCCGCCACTGCCTCGTGTCTTTGAAACAGAACTGGGAAGGAAGAGCAAAAATAAAATGTTTTGAGAAATCTACAAGGAATACATTTCCTGAAAGTTACTGCTACCCAAGGAAACGATATTAATATTTTATATTATTTTATGTCCTTTCAGCCACAGCTGATGATTATATTCACATTATTAATATTGTAGCAACTTTATTCATTGTGACCATCATCTGTAGTAAAGTTATTGCGAGCGCTGAAGTTGCAATTAACAACTCGGGGAAATCTAGAAGCGCCGCAAGAAACAGCAAGATTAGGTATAACATAAGAAACAGCAAGATTAGGTATAACATAAGAAACAGCAAGATTAGGTATAACATAAGAAAGATTAGGTATAACATAAGAAACAGCAAGATTAGGTATAACATAAGAAACAGCAAGATTAGGTATAACATAAGAAACAGCAAGATTAGGTATAACATAAGAAACAGCAAGATTAGGTATAACATAAGAAACAGCAAGATTAGGTATAACATAAGAAACAGCAAGATTAGGTATAACATAAGAAACAGCAAGATTAGTTATAACATAAGAAACAGCAAGATTAGGTATAACATAAGAAACAGCAAGATTAGGTATAACATAAGACACAGCAAGATTAGGTATAACATAAGAAACAGCAAGATTTGGGTATAACATAAGACACAGCAAGATTAGGTATAACATAAGAAACAGCAAGATTTGGGTATAACACAAAGAAACATGAAGATTAGCTTTAACACAAGAAACAGGAAGATTAGCTATAACATAAGAAACAGCAAAAAGATTTTTTTTAATAAGAAATGAAAAAAAAGACTACTCGTGACAAGAAGAAATAAACCACAGCAATTCTCAACTTAGAAATCTCATATTCTCCAGACATGCACTTCAAGAGAGGGCCACCTCTTAAAACTTTCACGAAAGATCAATTGCGTGCCGCAAAGCTTAATGCATTTTTACCGGTAGGCGAAAACTCAGCCAGGAAATTCTTTCCACACAAGAAGCAATAAATCCATGAAACATTTCACAGTTCATATTTCCGTTCATATGGTTTTAAAAAAAGAGCCTTGGTTTCAAACCTGGCACTAAATTCTATGAGGCTTTTAATGAGATTTCTCTTGGACTTTTACCCAGCCATTTTGGCATTGTTACAATGCAGGAAGAACTAAGTGAGCCGTGACAGACATGGTTTGAGGTATACTTTACTTGCTCAAGACAGGAATGGCTGGAGAACCTTTGTTGATATCTTATACTCCGTCTGGAGTACAGATGACTGATAATGATGATGATGACGACGACGACGACGTTGATGATGATGATGATGAACATCATGTATCATTAAACATGTTGGCACATTTCGAAAATGTATGCAATAATGACATATTTTACGCGGAATGTTTAGTCTGCCCAGATAATGAATATTGTTACCATCCTGGATCTGCCTGTCTTTCTGTGTCTGTCTGTCTGTCTGTCTGTCTGTCTGTCTGTCTGTCTGTCTTTTTCTGCCTAGCCAATATTCCCGGTCCTTGTTTCCCGCTGTTAACGCACAAACGAAAGTGCAGAAGGAAGTGGCATCATACATACTGCATCAGCTTGGCTGGCTTTAACTCTTTAGTTCTAAGAAGCAACGCTGGCAGAATTGGTAGAGTTTTCATGTCAGTGTGAATTAACCATCAGACCACTATTCAGGGATATATATATATATATATATATATATATATATATATATATATATATATATACTTAGCTATGGGGAAGGAAAGGCACCAGAGGTTAAGGATATATATATATATATATATATATATATATATATATATATATATATAATATACATATTGTTAAAAAAAAAGAAACACGACATATACGATGTTGCGATTTAAACTGAAGTTTGCTGATCAGACAAGGGCAAATTGCCTGAAACGTTCACTTGGACAACAACTTCATGTGCTGACCTGAATTGTATTCAGCAGATGATTCATGAGTACAGAAAAAGCGACACTAGTCAAAATAGCATTTTTTACAATAACTCATGACATGTTCACGAGAATCCCGTGAGACTTACTGAACATAAAACTCACTGACCATGTTATTGAATGCCTATAAAAGACTGACGCTCCTCGAATCAGCTCATTTGAAAAATCAATGCGCAGGTATGGCTCATCTCACTACAGAACAACAACTCATCATCATTGGACGTTTACAGACTGGCCAGTCACAAAGTGTAGTGGCCAGACAATTTAATGTAGATAAAAGCACCATTAGTCGCCTTCTGAGATGATTTCAAGAAACTGGCTCAGTTGCAGACCGGCTGCGCAGTGGAAGACCCATAGTTACAACTCCTGCCGGAGACCGCTTCATACGGCTGCGTCACCTCAGGAATCGATTTGCATCTGTGTCCTCAACAATCCAATCAATGACAGCAGCTCGTCGAATTTCAGATCAAATGGTCAGGAACCAGTTGCACGACGCTGGTCTTTGGGCCAGAAGATCCTACGGACCGGCATCGCTAGAACAGACTGCAGTGGGCGAATCAGCATGGTCAATGGACCGTTGCGAATTATTAGAGAAGGGTTTGGTTTAGTGGTGAATCTTTCTGCTCCATTTACACGACAGACGGAGAAGAGTTTACGGCAGAGTCCATGAGCCAGAACTGCGTGGATAAGGCTCCTCCACACGGTGGTGGAGGTGTACTGGTGTAGGGGACGATCAACTTCATGGGAAGAAGTGACTTGGTGCAAATTGGAGAACGCCTGAATGCCCAACGATACGTCGCTGAAATTCTTCGACCTCATGTCCTTCCACTTGAGGCTGTACCAGGGTCGATTTTTCAGCAGGATAACGCTCGACCTCATGTGGCACAACTCACCACCCTGTTCCTCGCTGACAACAACGTCCAGACCATTCTGTGGTCATCCATGTAATCAGGCATAAACCAAACAGAACACCTATGGGATGAACTCAACAGACAAGTCTGCCAGCGAGACGCGGCGCCAAACAATCTCCAACAGTTGTCTCTTGCACTGCGGGAAGAGTGGGCAGCCACCCCACAACAACAGATCCAACGGCAAATCGGATCCACGTCAAGGAGATTTCGTTCTCTGATACAGGCCAGAGGAGGCCATACACATCTCTGAAACGGAGGCCTCAATCGCAAAGAATAAAAGTCCAAACCAAATTTAAAGAACATCATTTCGTTGCTAAAGTCTTAAAGTTTCTTCATGCCAAGATTGAAACATTAATTCTGTAAAATAAAAGTTTGATACAAGTTTGACATTTGGTGTCAATTACGACTACAGTAGTGTTGCCGTTTCGTTTTTTTGTTTAAACAGTGTATAAAAATATGTGAAGACATTGAACAGAGTGTAGATATATAGATAGACAGACAGACAGACAGACAGACAGAGAGTAATGGTCACAGTTGTGACATCTTTAAAACGTGAAATGAGTTTTACAAAGTCTACCTGGAAACAGAACACAAATAAAAACATAAGACAATAAAATCAACAAAAGAAAAGCATAAGACCATAAAGCCGCCGACAGAAAAGCAGAAGACAAAACAAATGACTGAAAAAAAACATGAGACAATATAATCAACACAAAAAAAACATAATAAAACCTACACAGAAAACATGAGACAATAAAACCAAAACAGAAAACATAAGTCAATAAAACCAACACAGAAACATAAGACAATAAAACCAACACAGAAAACATAAGACAATAAAAAAGAAGAAAAAACCAACAACAATAAAGCCAACAAGGAAAAAACATAATACAATAACTTGCGACCATAAAAAAACCACACCAACTGAAAACTTAAGACAATAAAACCAACACAGGAAACATAAGACATTAAAACCCACACAGAAAACATAAGATAATAAAGCCAACACAGAAAACATAAGACAATAAAACCAACACAGAAAACATAAGACAATAAAACCAACACAGAAAATATGAGATAATGAAATCAACACAGAAAACATAAGGCAATAAAACCAACACAGAAAAAAATGAAACAATGAAACCAACACAAAAAAACATAAGACAATAAAGACAACACAGAAAACATAAGACAATAAAACCAACACAGAAAATATGAGACAATCAAAACCAACACAGAAAACATAAAACAATAAAACCAACACAGAAAACATGAGACAATGAAACCAACACCGACAGCATAAAACAATACAAAACAACAAGAAGAAAACCTACGACAATAAAGCCAACAAGGAAAAAAACACAAAACAATAACATGGAACAAAAAAAAACAGAAAAACATAAGACAATAAAATAGGAAAAAGGAGAGGAAAAAAAATGAAACGTAAAAAAAGTAAAACAAAACACAAAAAAAAACTCGCAGGAGATAAACATAAGATAATAAAAGAATTATTGCTGTAGAACAAAAGAAAGCAGTATAACAGAAATAAATACGGCATCGTTAGTATCGTCGAACAATAAGAAAACAGTGATAAGATAATGCAGTTTTTAATCATATTGTCGTTTTCATTACCACATAACCATTACATAGACTGTTAGGGCATGTGTAGAAATTAGAGAAGGGAGTTGGTAGGCAAGAATCTTTTACGCAAAGGTCGATAGGCGGTGCATTTAGAGGAACCTACGGGAATTTAGTACAGGTAACCTGGTTAATAATAATAGTAAAAAATAGGGACTGCGGTAAAGAGGGGAAACTACCCGAAACATTAGAAACTAGGCTTTGAAAGGGAGCTAACTATGGTGTGCAGCAATATAAGGTTTACTTTCAAGTGCTATACGTGAATGTAATGAAAGTGGGTTTTACTTTTAACAAGATAACGGTTATAGATGCTACTTTCGGAAGAAAGAAAATACGAACGAAATACGTAAACAGAAAATGAGGTTTAAAAAAGGGTAATAAATAGATCAGAAGAAGATAAGAGAAATGCATTTTGACAAGGACAGTTAAAGCTAAAATCATGACACATAGAACATCATATTCTAGATTCTGAGTGGCTTCTTGTGTGTCTAGTTGACATCATAAGATGACGAAAGAGCCTTGTAACCTTTAACTTTCCATTAATCGGGAATGAAAAATATACGTACAAGGAACAGCTGTTGAAGAAGTACATCACTCTGCATACCTCGACAGCTACACAGACCAGGATGGTGACACCAGAAAGGAAGTGAGAATTGCAAAACCAGCACCGACCAAGAATCTTGAGAACATATGGCACTCAAAAGTTATAAGCACAAAAACCAAGTTAAGATTATTCATTTTAAATATAATATCCACCCTCATTTATGCATGCGAAATTTGGAAAACAACTAAGAAATAGACAACAAATGGGGCTCTTTTGAAAACAAATGCCTAAGGAAAATACTTGGTATAAAGGGAAACGAATTCAAGAACAACGCAGAGATAAGACAGATGAGTGAACAACAACCTGTCTCATGGGTGATCAGAAAAAACGATGGACATATATCAGTCACGCGATGAGAAGAAGCAATCAGAGAAACCCAAAACAAGCAAGTGGAACACAACAGGCCAAAGAAAAAGAGGTCAGCCATGTGAAACTCTAAAGAGGACATTGTTAAGAGAGGCCACTTTAGCAGGAATAACATCCATTGATGAGGTTGAGAAGCTCGCCGAAAACAGGAAAAATTGGCGAACCACCATGCGAGCCCTATTTGACATTTAACGGCATGAGAATGATGTAAGGTGTAACATACATACATACATACATACATACATACATACATACATACATACATACATACATACATACATACATACATACATACACGCTTACCTGACACCCCAGTTCATGAAACATATCCTGGTTGTACCGGACGCACTAGGAAAACATTGGTCGTGTATCAGACTAACAGCACTGTTTACTGTACAACAGTCGCGTCCTTTATGCCAGAACTCTTAGCAAGGCCCGGAAACATTGCCTTGACTCGAACCTGAGACAAACTCGTACAGAACCACGAGCCGCGTCCAAAGCCTAGTAACTGCATTGAAAATTGTGCAGGAACTTCATGGAGGGCTCTTTTACAACTCACACTGAGTGTAACAGTTTGATTCTGGCTGGCACGCGCGTGCCTTTCCCCTCAGCTCTGTTGCGTGCATTGAGGCCAGGTGTATTTCGTGTGCTCGTTTGACCTTCGCTGCTTCGCGGGACGCCCCGGTGCTGACGGCTGAGGGTAACAGCAGCTGTAAACGCTTTGGATTCAGCTTTCGTTGACGTGCTTATATTCTCTTACATTTCCTGGGGAATCTTATCTTCGTCCATGTTCAACATATTCTCTTACATTTACTGAGAGGGTGAATATGCTGTCGGATTAGGCAAACAACGACTCATAGCTGATATGCTAGAGTCAGGGTTAGCGAACCATAGCTGACCAAGACCCTATCCCAGCTCTCTGTTGGTACCCCAAGTAACAGGCCTAGCCTGGCTAACGGAACAGGGATAGCCGTAGTCCTCGTGGTGGTGGAGTCTGCTAAAGAAGCACTGCACATCGTCTGTTTTTTAGCTGTACTCCGGGACTGAAAAAGTAGCTGCCATAACCCGATCCCACGCCGATACGATGCTGTGCCTCAACACCTCTACTCGCAGTTATAGGGAGATGGCACACGACAAGACAAGTATCGTCGACGTCCCACACCTTCGGCTAGTGCATTGCACTGAAGTTCAGAGGGTTTTTTTCGTGTCTTAAAGGTAGGCTTAAGAGGACTTCGGGGAAGCCTACGTGTATGAAAACAGATAAACGGGGAGACAGACAGACAGACAGACAGACAGACAGACAGACACACACACACACACACACACACACACACACACACTCTCTCTCTCTCTCTCTAGCTGATTACCCGGCGTTGCTCGGGAATTTATTAATTATTAATACTGCGGAGTGGGTGCATATTGTCGCCCTACTTATTAAACTTGTATACTGAAAAATATAATGAGGAATGTTAGAGAAGATGTAGACAAAGAATATTACGATGCCATGGCAGTTGGAGGTTATGAAATACCAGAGATTAGATATGCTGATGACACAGTATTGCTGTCCACAACACAAAAAGGAATGGAAAAACTAATTATGTCAGTCCGCAAGAACAGCGAAGAGCAGAACCTCTATCTTAATGCAAAGAAAACTAAATTGATGACAACTGACAAAACAAACAAGGCAACTGAAATATGTATCAATGAGGAAAAACTGGAAGAAGTGGAGAGTTTTGAATATCTTGGATCGCTACTAACTAATAATGGAGATACAATGAGGGAAATTAAAAGGAGGACATCTATCGCTCTTCAGAAAGTAAAACAAATAAAGAATCTGTGGAGAGGAGCAGACAGAACCACAAAAATAAGATTTTTAAGGGCATGCATCTTCCCCATAGCAACATATGCCTGTGAGACCTGGACTCTTAACAAAACAGCTGAGAAACACATAAATGCCTTTGAATGTAAATGCTACAGAAGAGTTCTCCAAATATCGTGGACACAAAAAAGAACAAATATATCTATACTACAAGAGCTTAATATTGAAGAAGGCTGGCTAGTGAAGAGGATTAAAGAGAGAAAACTGAAATATTTTGGACACATTAAATGTCATGATAATTTAGAGAAGACCGTATTGGAAGGATACATAATGGGAAAAAGAAAAAGAGGAAGACCAAGACGAAGATGGCTGCAAGACATCGTTGACGATCTGGAAATGGATGCAACAGCAGCAGGCCATCTTGCTCACAACCGAGAGGCCTACAGGAGTGCTGTTTGGGAGGCAAAGTTCCGCAAGGGACATGCAAATGAATGAACTGCGGAGTGGATTTAAGATCGCCACATTTCTCCCAGGGACAGAATTATGTTGCTTGCTCAAGGGTGGGTTCACCTAAGAAATTATTTATTCTTGCTCCTGAAGGTGATGCTTAAAATGTTGTATATAAACATGTTTTGAGTTAAATTAATATTACAGTGAATTTGTAAAAGTCTTTACTCTATAATGTGTAGACTGCCCCTGTGACTTGTTGATCGTGATCGAGAACTCAAGCCTCACTGGAAATTGCAATCTCTTAAAGTTATAAAAGGAGATCCGTCAGAATGAGCGGTGTCCGTGGGATTAAAAACTGCTTCAAACTCTCCTTGTCCTGTTAAGATAGTCGCTTCAACTACATTGCTCAGCATCCTCTTTACACACAGCCTTGTGCCGTTGCAAAGTTTTGGTGGGTCGAGGTTCCGTAAAAATAATTGGAGATCCCACCCTAATTTTCACCCCCTCTCACCCCCACGCCTATAGGGACCGAACTTGGATGTAAACGGCATCTGGAGTGTCACTACTCATCTCAGCAACCCCGAAAAATATGGAATCGACACTAATATCGGTCGTTTTCGATTACTTTTGCATGTCACCCCATCCCACCCGATTCCTCTCTTCCCCCCCCCCCCCCCAAACCGATCAGGACTGATAAAGAGATCATCAAATTTATTTGGACTTGCCATCATAATCATCGCCTTTCATTCCCCTCACCAGTCATCCCTGTTCTGGGAATTATTCTCTGCTTCCTTCCATGTGTATCCCTTGTCTCTGAGCACTGTCATAATGTCTTTTCTCCAAGTAAGTCTAGGTCTTCCTCGTTTTCTATTTCCTTGAGGATTCCCTGTCAGTGCCTGTCTTGTAATGCTGGTGTCAGGTTTCCTCAGAGTGTGGCCAACCCACTGGTTTTCCACTCCGTGTTTCTGTAACACTCTTCAGTTTTTTGTAGGGCACAGGTCGTTGGCCTATCCCCAACCTCCTTAGTCGCCTCTCACGACATACGTGGAAGGTGGCAGTGGTCCTGTTATTTTCTCCCCAGACCTAGATCTGGGCCCCAGTAATCACACGGAACTTGGCATGGGAAGCTGCAAATACTGATCTTAGATCAGCACCGCTTTATTTCACGATTATCTCCCTTAGACCAATCTGTTTTCCTTCTTGAATATAACGGATAGTATGTCACTCCATTTCACTTCTTGAGGAAGACCAAGACGAAGATGGCTGCAAGACATGGTTGACGATCTGGAAATGGATGCAACAGCAGCAGGCCATCTTGCTCACAACCGAGAGGCCTACAGGAGTGCTGTTTAGGAGGCAAAGTTCCGCAAGGGACATGCAAATGAATAAATGAATGTCACTCCTTCCCACCCCAACCCCTAGAAGTGCTAGTGGTGTCATACACCCATAGTACTTTTCTCCAGACTGTAAGTCATATATGTACCAAGTCTGGTTGAAATTGCTCCAGGCGTTCCAGAGTTATGCTAGAACATACACACTCCCGTACACGCATACATCCATTTATATACAGATGAAAATCTTTAGGTATTTGCAATACGTGATAACAGAGGATGGAAAATGTGAAATGAACATTAACAGACAGAATAGAAATAATGTGAAAAACAAAACACCTTCAGCAGAATGAGGATGAGGAAGATCCTTACATCAAAACAAATATCACAGCAACTGAGATTACGTAACGTAAATTGCTACATAGATTCAGTATCCCTGCATGGTGGAGAAGCCTGGACCTTGAATAAGACAACAGAAAAGGAAACTGAGGCCCACGGAAATGCGGATATATAGAAGAATAGGGCGTATCCCATGGACAGAAGAGAAAATGAAGTGCTAACCGGGCTAGAAGTGAAAAGAGATCCAAGATACTTTGGGCACGTCAAGAGGAATAATATTATATTGACGACCCTTCTTGAGGGCAATAAAAAAGGGAAGGTGGACAGGAACCAGCTTGGCCGTGTGAGCTACGAAGACAAGAAACAGAGCAGAGCAGGGATTCATTGTAGCCAACATGTAGCAGTATAGGGGAGATAACTGTTGTTTTTACAGAAAGGGCAATTGTTATGATTCTTTTTTTTATATAATTTTCCCGTGGTCGGTCGAGATCCTTCGAGAACGTCACGTGGGCTGAGAAACCCGTGAAAGAGAATTGTGAGAGAGACTGTGAGTGGGCAGTCAGTCTACGTTTGGATGTGTACCTGAGAGGCTGGTTTTTGTGATGTTTCTGTCGAGAAAATGAATGTTTATATCTGATACTGGAGTTGCGGAAGTATGAATGGACTCGCCATGTGGCAGGGCAAACCTGCCGGCAGTCAGAATATCGTCATCACCATCTTCATTGTCATCCAGTTCATCAATAAAACCTCTTGTCTACATGATAGGCAGGACTGACTTGACTTCTGTATCCGTGTGTTGCCAACTTTAGGGTTGAAAGAGCCTGGAAGTGTAGGATGGCTGGAGACAGTGAACTAATCCAGCAACACTGAGCAAACACCGCTTCAACTAGTGCCCCAACATTCTATTCAGTAACAAAAAAACAAAACACAAAAAAGTAACAGAGTAAACAAACACACAGGCACATAGGATTTTAAACCTTCCATAGGGGAGATGTCACGAGATAATGATACAGCAGTTCATTGTACTGTCGGTTTGTGTGCACTGTCTTACTGAGAGATCAGATGGTATAACTGATCACAGAAGGTATCAACCCGCAAATGACCATTGAGTGTGCAACGTATAAGTGATGTTCATGTCATCTGTGTTTATAAACAGTGACAGATATATCGACCTCCCACATGACGGCTCAAAGAGAGTATAGGTAATCGATTTCATAACCCCAACAACAAGGATTAGTTTTCAAATCTAGTCCGATACTGGTCCTTGTTGGTAGGAGTTATGAAATCGATTACCCATATTCGCTTTAGGCCGTCAGCTGGGGGCCCCACCCTGTGGTATCTCGATCGATGTCACTTCAGTCAGTGTTACCCTAGGCCATGTTATTTCAGCTCGTGTTATCCCATTTCGTGTTATTTCAGTTCATGTTGCTGTTTCCAATCATTCCAATTCAGCATTGACAATTATTCATAAGCAATACAAGATGGACGCCTCAAACATTTGTAACAGCTCCGTGTACCAAAACCAAAGTAGACTTCATACCATCTTCTACAACCGCATCCTCCCCACCCCCCCCCCCCAAAAAAAAAATTCTGACATTTAAAAAAAAACTATATAAAAAACCAGGACTAACTAAAATACTTTTTTCAGAAACAGCAGAAAAGGCCTCATGCTGGCTGTGGAGTATGCGAAACAAGCAAATAGAACGTAAGTAATTTCATTTGCCACAACCAATACCAGTCCTCCGTAGCTAAATCGCTAAAGACGCACTTAAAAAAAAAAAGTGCAGTGGCAACTGGAAGATCATGGGTTCAATCCCGGGACCGGGAAAAAAAGCAACAAGACCTCTGGGAGTCATGACCCAGAGGGGCCCACCCCCCTTAGAGTCCAGAGGGGCCCACCCCCCTTAAAGTGTCAGGAGTTTAAAGGGCAGAAACACTTGTCTGGGGGGGGGGGGTACTTCCTCTGATGATCTGAAGGAGTTGTGTTGTTGTTCCGCTCTCTACAGTAGAGAGTTTCCTGCATATACATTATTTAGAAATTTTAAGACGAAGTCAAAAACAAAAACAAAACAAATGTAATATTAACTTTTTCTTTTTCTGTAATTACAATGAAAGGATTACTGTAATAAGTGAAGATGATGGTGGTGAATGATATATCAGTCAGTCAGTCATTTACATGTCCTACTTTGCCTCCCTAACAGCTCTCCTGTAGGCCTCTCGATTGCAAACAAGATGCCCTGCTGCTGATGCATCCATTCGCAAATCATCAATGATGTCTTCCAGCCATCTTCACCTTGGGATGATATATAATTCTGCAAAAAAATAAAAAGACAAACAGCGGTGCTTTACCCTAAACAACCGTTGAATTGTCTAAGAAATAATAATTCTCATTCATTTTCATTTACTAAACAATCTTCTCATGAAGGCTTTTTTAAGCTAAAATATTGGTTGTCTTATTTCTCTCTCTCCCCCCCCCCCCTTATCCTCTGCTGTTTTTTTGTTCACCTGTCATACTTTCTTTTATAAAACTGCTTGATACATCATCAGTCCTTTCATACTTTCTTTTATAAAACTGCTTGATACATCATCAGTCCTTTCATACTTTCTTTTATAAAACTGCTTGATACATCATCAGTACTTTCGTACCTTCTTTTCTAAAACTGCTTGATACATCTTCAGTCCTTTTGTACCTTATTTTCTAAAACTGTTTGATACATCTTCAGTCCTTTCGTACCTTATTTTCTAAAACTGCTTGATACATCATCAGTCCTTTCGTACCTTCTTTTCTAAAACTGGTTGATACATCATCAGTCCTTTCGTACTTTCTTTTCTTAAACTGCTGGATACATCATCAGTCCTGTCATAATTTCTTTTATAAAACTGCTTGATACATAATCAGTCCTTTCATACTTTCTTTTCTAAAACTGGTTGATACATCATCAGTCCTTTCGTACTTTCTTTTCTAAAACTGCTTGATACATCATCAGTCCTTGAATAATACAGAAAAAATTGCCTGTGTGATGCTCATAATAAATTTCTACCGAGCTAAAGCTGTCCAGTCATACCATGACGACATCTAGGGGGATATACTGTTAATGCCTGTATTTTCCATGACCATTCAACACACAACTAAAGAAGCTATGTAGAGCAACAGACAGAACAACAACAGAAAAGATTTTGAAGGCATGCATCTTTCCCGTCACAATATATGCCTGTGAGACCTGGACACTTAACAAAACAGCAGAGAAACACATAAATGGCTTTGAATGTAAATGCTACAGAAGAGTCCTTCAAATATCATGGACACAGAAAAGAACAAATATATCCATACTACAAGAACTTAATGTTGAAGAAGGTTGGCTAGTAAAGAGGATTAAACAGAGAAAACTTAAATAGTTGAGACATATTAAACGTCATGAGAATTTAGAGAAGACGGTCTTGGAAGGGTACACAATGGGAAAACAAAAGAGAGGAAGACCAAGGCGAAGATGGCTGCAAGGCATCATTGATGATCTGCAAATGGACGTATCAGCAGCAGGGCATCTTGCTCACAACCGAGAGGCCTACAGGAGAGCTGTTAGGGAGGCAAAGTTCCACAAGGGACATGCAAATGACTGACTGACTGACTGACTCGTCACTCCTTTCCTTTCCTGGGTCCAGGAGAAGCTAGATCCACATCATCCACTAGAAGATGTTGTCCAGTTTCACAATCAGTGACCCAGACATGACATGCTACTGTCAGGGTTGACAAACTATAGCTAACCAAGACCTTGTCCAATCTCGCCCAACGGTGCCCTCAGTAACAGGCCCAGCAGTGAAGTCTGCTGAAGAAGCACTGACCCACGATCTGCTTTACTAGCTCCACTGAGGGACTGAAAGAAACAGACACCATAAGCCAACACCCTCAGTATCTTCATCACACTGACTGCAAAGAACACCAGCTCATAGTTCCAGGCACAAGAAGAGCTGGGTGAGTGGATTCCTCTGAGTGTATTCAGATCACTTGATCCCATGTTGTTTATATATAACTCTTACCATCCCATGTTGTTTATATATAACTCTTACCATCCAATGTTGTTTATATATAACTCCCACCATCCTATGTTGTTTATATTTAACTCCCACCATCCCAAGTTATTTATATATAATTCCCACAATCCCATGCTGTTTTTATAACTACCCCACAATCCCATGTTGTTTATATATAACTCCCACCATCCCATGTTGTTTATATATAACTCTCACCATCCCATGTTGTTTATCTATAACTCCCACCATTCCATGTTGTTTATATATAAATCCCACCATTCTATGTTGTTTATATATAAATCCCACCATTCTATGTTGTTTATATATAAATCCCACCATTCCATGTTGTTTATATATAAATCCCACCATTTTCTATGTTGTTTATTTTAACTCCCACCATCCCATGTCAAGTTTATTTAAACCCCATTATCCTATGTTTTATTTGACTTACAAGTCTGTTACCAATAATGAACATGGATATCAACCACAAGCAAGTATAAAAGACCTATAAAATACAAAGGAGAAATCTAAGACTAGTATCTCTGAAGCTGTGAAGCAGAATATATAAGAAAACTACAGATTAGCAAATGTTGGGGTACCATCACTCAAAGAAGTTCCTACTTTTCAAATTCCTTCCTTCATAAGTTCCTATTTACCATTTTGTTGTTCCCTCACAAGTTTCTATTTACCATTTTGTTGTTCCCTCACCCCTCACAAGTTTCTATTTTCCATTTTGTTCCTTCACAAATTCCTGTTTTCCGTTTTGTTTCTTCACAAGTTCCTATTTTCCATTTTGTTCCTTCACAGGTTCCTATTCTTCTTCAGAAGTTTTTGGACATGAAATTTTGCTTTAAAACTGAATGATGTTGAAGATAACATTCTTAGTGATAGATCATGATAACAATAATAGAATATCATAGCTTCCCCCCCCCCCCCCCCCCCATTTCTCATGGCTGTATGCAAGAAAATTGGATGAACATCCATCATGTCACAGCCCAGTCAAGGGAGAAAATGGAAAGTCAGCATAGAAGATGGAGGTAAGAAGCTGAGATATTCATATGCTTAAGAAAAGCCTTGTGCTCATCTGTGAAATTCCCTCCAATCTTACATATAAATAAATATAAGAGATGAGTGTGGAACATAAACATTTTGTTATTTCAGATTTGTTATTTCAATTATGTTTAATATACACATACATATTTGTACTAAATGATGTGCAGTTTCTGGAATATAGTGAAAGTTGTACTAAATAAAGCAGAATGTCTGGAACAGGACTGAAAGTTGTACCATATAAGGCAGAATGTCTGGAATACAGTGAAAGTTGTACCATATAAGGCAGAATATCTGGAATACAGTGAAAGTTGTACCATATAAGGCAGAATATCTGGAATACAGTGAAAGTTGTACCATATAAGGCAGAATATCTGGAATACAGTGAAAGTTGTACCATATAAGGCAGAATATCTGGAATACAGTGAAAGTTGTACTATACAAGGCAGAATATCTGGAATACAGTGAAAGTTATACTATATAAGGCAGAATATCTGGAATACAGTGAAAGTTGTACCATATAAGGCAGAATATCTGGAATACAGTGAAAGTTGTACTATATAAGGCAGAATATCTGGAATACAGTGAAAGTTGTACTATATAAGGCAGAATATCTGGAATACAGTGAAAGTTGTACCATATAAGGCAGAATATCTGGAATACAGTGAAAGTTGTACTATATAAGGCTACTATACAAGGCAGAATGTCTGGAATAAAGTTGTACTATACAAGGCAGAATGTCTGGAATACAGAATGTCAGATGGGTCTGTGTGCCCAATTCTTCACCCTCTGAAAAGAACTTCATTCATTCTTTCATTCCTGTTAAAAAAAAAAAAAAGAAAAGAAAAAGAAAAAAAAAGCATTACATAAGGTTTCACAGAAAAACAAACATTTACTACAAATTACAGGGTATTCTGAACAAAATTAATGACAAAAGTCAAATTCAAATTAAAAACAATATTTTTTTTTCCCCCATAATTTTTCCAACACAGATAACACTCAAAGGAATAAATATATAAACAAAAACTTTATATATATCAAAATAAGACCATACATGACACAAACATTTTGATACAGCAAAGCCACATATAAGCTTCAGCACAGTAACCCCATAAGACTGCATAAACAGGAAACAAATGTTAACATCATTTTGTCTCATCGTATAACAGATATTCACAATTTAAAGGAAACAAAAAAATAAAGACATTTCACTTGATAATACAGCAAACAGGAGAAGCAAATATGACCTCAGTCTAAGGTATTTCATTGTAAAGTAGCAGGTAACTGGTCATAAGATACAGAAACTGAAAGAAAGAAATACATACACATCTCAAAACAGAGCATTAATACTCACAGTCATTTTTTTTTTTCAACATTCACATCGTAAAGATGTGCTACAAAAATCTTGTCTTGTACTATAATATCGACAACAGCCAGTCACTCACTCTCTGTCTGCCTGTCTCTCTTCCGTTAACCACAGTGTGTAACTTATACAGATGATGTCATTTTATCAGTGAACTAAAATGCCGTTCTAGAAATCACAAAAATCAACATCATGACAATAATTCAGTTTCTATCCAGACCAATTCCACCAGAGGACAGTGCAAGGAAACAGGAGAAAGCTAGCATGGAACCAGGAGAAAGCTAGCAAGGGTGTTTTAGCAAAAATTAAAACATGAAACCCGAAGAAGAAAGAAGAAGGCAAGAAGGAAAATTTTAAAAAAAAAGAAACGATTTATTTTTCATTTGAAAGATATCAGCAAGGAGAAAGGATTATCCAGGGGATATAACCACAGATGATTTAGACAGTAATCCTTCATATTTGTCCTTTATCTCCCATATCAATATTGTTCATGTTAGATAGAGCACAAATATGAAGGATTTTAAATTTCAAAAATCGCTTTGTAGGATTTTACAAATCCCTTTTCCTCATTATATTGATTTGTAAGGAGCAATACTGCACCAAGCAGACTGAGACAGAGATGGAAAGACAACATAGAAGAGGATATAAAAGAAATTGGTGTCACCAACTGGAGAGAGAAGGTTAGGAATAGAGAGGAATGGAGGTGAACTTTATCTGCATCAATGATCCTTAATGGCTCAGAAAGAAGAAGAATACTGCAGCAAAGAGATAACACAGGAATATATCGTAATTTAACTGTATTTATATGTATTTTACACACATCAGTGTGATCAACAAACTGCCACCACTCAATGCAGAGTTAACATATCCATTAACAAACACAATTTAAATATTTATTTATTTGTCTGTGATTGATGCTGTGAGTTCTTAACTCATTCTAATTTAAGGTATTCAAATGTACATTACTGCAAAACTACGTATGAAAGACACCATGACAGAGCTTACAACAGACTTCCTTTTCTTTAATTTTATGTGGTTGAAGTTTTTGTCTTTGTTGCCTGTTGCAAATGTACATTTTTTTTTTCTCACATTTGTGTGTATTTATTATTTCTTTGCATCATCATGATCTTTCACTCCCTTCAGTGCATAGGCCATGGATAAAGGCTCCTCCAGTCGTCCCTATTCTTGGAATTATTCTCTGCTTCCTTCCATGTGTATCCCTTGTCTCTGAGCACTGTTATAATTTCTCTTCTCCAAGTAAGTCTAGGTCTTCCTCGCTTTCTATTTCCTTGAGGATTCCATGTCAGTGGCTGTCTTGCTATGCTGGTGTCGGCTTTCCTCAGAGTGTGCCCAGTTCACTTCCACTTCCTAGACATGATTTGTAGGTTCAAAGGTTCTTGTCCTGCCCTTTCCCAGACCACCTTGTTCCTGATCTTGTCCTGCCATTTAATGTTTAAAATCCTCCTCAAGCAGTAGTTCATGAATGTTTGTATTCTCTGTTGTATTGTCTTGGTCATAACTCATGTCTCTGAACCATATAGCAGGACAGTCTTTACATTTGTATTGAAAAGCCTGTTTGGTTATTGTTTTGATGTTCTTAGATGACCATATTTTGTTAAGTTGGATAAATGCTGTCCTGGCCTTGGTTATTCTAGTTTTAACATCCTTTTCCATTCCCCCGTATTTATCCACTTTGCTGCCTAAATATGTGAAAGTCTACTTCTGCTATTTCTTTGCACGCTTATGTGTAAACAGAGTGTAAGTGCAAGCCTAAGTAAAGTGTAAAAGATGATTAAATTTATTTGGTTACTCCTAATTTTATTTTGAGAACAAATTTGTTTTTTTTTTTTAAATGTGTAGGAAACTATGCCTTGGGATTAGACATAATACAGATAATGGGAAAGATTCACTCTCACAGATCTGTGGCTATTTATCCCTGTGGCTATTTATCCTACTCTTAAATTGCTGGAGAAGTTACTGGAATGCAACCCTCACATAAAGAAATCATGAAGTGTACAAATCAGCAACTCTGTCAAAGCTGTGTACAATTAAAAATAACCTTCTTTTAACCAGTGATCACTTTAACCAGCAAGTGATGGTAAATAATCAGCAACTGGTGGTAAATAATCAGCAACTGGTGGTAAATAACCAATTAAAAAATGAGGAGGACCGAAACTTCTGGATGTTGCTAGTTACCGTGATCTGTTTATATTATTACAAAAAAAAGCTAGTAAAAAGCAACCAGTGAAACCGGCTGGAAGATAATTGGGCCAGCAGGTTGATGATGCTCAATTTGTATGGGTTACAATTTGCCAGTTTTGACTCTGGTTCAGCATGTAAGCATTCTGGAAAGATTAAACTTCGCTACTAATAATAAGTAAGAAAAAACAACATTTCCCATGAACATTTACTTTCTGCTGGTGCTTGTGAAGTATGTTTAATTTTACATTTAAATTTTAAAAAAAAACACAAAGTACTGAATGCTGTATTGAAAAAAACCAGTATTTTGAAAAAGAACTTCATGCAGGATGAAAGGCAGGTACATTTGTTCCAGGTTTCAGAAAAGTCCTAATGCAATCGCTGATATTAACTGAATTTATGCATCATTTTATACACGGGCACCGTAATCATGGCACCTGTTACAAAATTTCCTTACAAACTGCAAAGCTTAGTGTTCTAGAAAGATATGGAATAAAGGAACAAAATCATAGTGGATTTCAGTATGTCCTAGATTGGATTCCAAGATGGAGACTTTTTTTAGCAAGTTCCACTGTCATGGGCAACATATTGATTACTGCTGGACTGGTAAAGTCTGTAGAAGAAAATTAGTCTGCTACATGGAGATTCTGGAGGTACAATTCTGGTACAGTATATGTAATCAGAGTTCCATTTCTGATACAGTCATCTCAGCTCTCGTTTAATGTGGCATTTTATTTAGGAAGTTTCTCTGCCAGCAGACCATCCACTTTCAACACGTTTGCATATCTAAAAAATTTTAGAATGCAGAGTTTGCTGATGAACAGATTATTGGGGGTGAAGATGATGTCGAGTCTGGCATAGATGACATGCTAGCTAGCATCAGGGTTGGTGAACCACAGCTGACATGCTAGCTAGCATCAGGGTGGGTGAACCACAGCTGACATGCTAGCTAGCATCAAGGTTGCTGAACCACAGCTGACATGCTAGCTAGCATCGGAGTTGGTGAACCATTGCTGACCACAAATCTGTCCCACCTCTCTGTTGGTGTCCCCCAGTAACAGGCCCAGCCTGGCTAATGGGGGCAGGGACCACTGTAGTCCCCATGGTGGTGGAGTCTGCTAAAGAAGCACTGTACACCCCCTCCCCCCTTGCTTCTAAGCTCCCCCAGGGACTGAAAAAAAAATAGCTACTGTTAATTCATTCCCAATCCAACCCGATGCCGTGCCTTACCATCTTCACCACATCAGCTGCAATGAATACCAGCTTGCACTTCCAGGGAGACATAAGCAGGAACAATCTCACTCACTTCACTTATTTTCATATATGGTATCTTCATTCACTCAACCGAATTTGTTAGCATGGTAACATGATTACAACGCCATACACAGACATGATTTACTAAAGCTGCACACAGCTGGTCATCATAAAACATAAGCCAAAATAATAACAACCACAGAGATTTACTGACATTATAGGATGGTCCCCTGTCAACTCATTATGTAACATTCAAATAAACAGCTACTCATCATTTATTTATGTACTTCCATTCTCGTTTTCCTCGTAAACACACTTTCCCAAACTTCATCAACCTCTCCTCAGTCAAGGCATCCAAAAATAAATGGCCACTTTAAAATGCAATTTTATTTTTAAGAAAAATGACTTTTTGTTTTAGAAAAGTCAGTTTATGTTAATGAAATGATGAATTAGAGCTTTGGTTTCGTCTAGAAAAGCTAAAGTGATTAAAAGTTCACAACTCTGCAGTTACTGTGAAAATTACAAAGTTCTAGTACTCAATTGACATTTATAATATTTCACTGCATTCATTTCCTCCTTCAGAAGGACAAAAGCTAAGAAATGTATTTCTCATTTTTAAAAAAATCTTTGATTTTTAAAGACAAAGATTTCACAACTTTAAAAATGAAAATGAAATGCTGCTAATTCCATTGGGGCGATGGATATCCTATCAGTTGGTTTTACTGTTCGTTTTACAACTGTGTGTGTGAGTGTTGTTTCATGAATGTTGGATAAGTTGAAATCTTTGAGGAAAACATTGAACGACAAAGATGACTCAAGTGGGCACATCAGACTCTGCTTTGGAAAGTTGCAGTCATAGCCTCTCCTATGTAGGACAATGCTGGTGCCATTATAGTTCAGATTTCCATCTGCCAGGTTACGGAAGTTCACAGAACTGACATCACATGGTAAAGAAGTTGAAAATGGGCTCACAGCCGTAAAAAAAGCATCGGTGTCTATTGTTGTATAGTATGACAGCAGTGGTTGCTGTAGTCTGTCCTGAATATTCAGGGCCGACAGCGAAAGGGAAGCGTGGTGTGATAAACGTGGCTTCTGCAGTGATGTTCTCTTCTCCACCATGACAACAAACTTACTAACAGTTGTTTTAATGTCCGTCACACCTTCCCCCATGCCCCTGTTGTCATCATAAACCAGATGGCGATCCAGCATGACCTCCATCTGCCCAGTCTCTAGGCATGACACACCATGTGGCTGGGCGGACAGCAGTGTTAGCCTTGTCAGCTGATCCTCCAGTATCACTGCCGAACTCATAGGGTAATAATTGGCTTCAGTTCTCAGACTTCTGTTTGTGCGGCGCCGAATGAACTGGAAACCATTCTGGTCGGTATAATAAGAGAGGTCAGAATTTTTAATATTTGTGCTGAATCTCATTATTAACTCTTTGTCTTTCAGAGTCTGCATGTTGAGCCTGTTCTCAAAGAAGATAGCAGAGGTCAGCTGTGGTGGATAGTGGTACAGAGTCACTGTGTGGGTTATATATGGCTCAAAGCCCACCTCCACAGTGGTTGTGAGTGGACCCTGAGATATTCTTATAACTGGAATGTTGGGGAAAAGATATGTGGCAGTGCCTTGTGGAAAGAATATATAAGCTCCACTGCCTTGTGATTTGTAAAATAAGAAATTTAAGTTGAGCTTTGTTGTGTTTTTGGTTGCCAGGTCCATCACCTGTAACAGTGACCCAGTTTTGGGGTCAAAGGTGAGCTGGATGACCTTGTTGTCTACAGTTATGGGTGCTGTTCGTTTTGGCTCTGGCCTGTTCTGATGAAAAAGTAGAGATCCAGACACTCCAAGCTGGGCTGTGTTTATGACAGTTATGGAGGATGTATATGAAGTGGCAGGATGAAAATTTTTCTTGAATAGCATAAATGGTGTGATGGCATATGGTCCAATCTCTACTAAGAAAGACAATTCAAAGACATTTTCCAACACAACAGCATCTTCCTCTCTGTTCCAAACAGGGCTTGTCTGACTGAGAACAACCTGTGATGAGCTGGATACAACCTCCAATGTCTGGACATCCACCAGGATGTGAACTATCTGCTGCCTGGGGTGACCTAGAGGATTGAAGAACGCAACTGTTGTTCCATGTTCCAGCACAGAAATCACCTGCTTTTCTGGGAGCTCTGTGTGACTCTTTCTCACAGTCTCTGGCAGGAAAACCAATGGAGATTCCACTCTGCCACCAGAAACCAGTGACTGAATTGTGTTTTTGATGACCTCCTGTGCCTGCAGTTGAGCTCTCAGCAGATACTGCTCATAGTCTTCTGCCACAAATGACTTGGAAGTCCCTGTAATAGCATCATGATGTAGGAACAAACCAAGTGATCTCCTTGCCTGTTGGAGAAGGGATGAAAAAAAGGAAAATTTTGGGTTTGATTTCATTTTCCCCCTCTTGTAGAATGCATAATGTAAAGAACTGAGAATGTCCGCAGCCTGTATAGTGGCCTGAACATCCCTGCTAAAGAATTTGTCAAACGGGCGTGTAGAATAGTACCCTGTCCAGTATTCCATGTCCTTGTCGGAATAAGGGAAAAAGTCCCCACTAAGGACTGGAAAATCTCCTGTTCTGCTGATCTGCTTTTTGCTCAAGTGTTCTCTCTTTATAAACTGGAAGTAGTCTTTCAGCGTGCCCCACTGAATGTTTACATTCCATTCAGGCTTGGAGTTCATGTACTGAATCAGTTTCTCGTAGTTTTCGTACTGTTGGTCCCACTCTTTCTCCTTGTCGTAACGGAAATCATCCCCAATGGGAACAAGAATTGTGTTGTGCTGATAGTAATATGCTTTGGCACGATACTGAAGATACAACATCTCTGCGCTGTGCGCCAGATTTTCATTTGTGATTGCTCTTCCGTGAGTCTCTGAGAAGTCTCCGGGAATTTGCCGGAAGTCAAAATGCAGACAAACAAACTGGTTGGGGCCACAGGTGTACTTAATGCTGTACAGCATGAAGGGCATGATATGACAAAAGATGTCTGTCGAGCCCTTGGCGTCCCACATCTGTCGCCAGTAAAACTCCTAGAAGCAAGGGTCTGTAACCTTCCTAGAAGCAAGGGTCTGTAACCTTTCTAGAAGCAAGGGTCTGTAACCTTTCTAGAAGCAAGGGTCTGTAACCTTCCTAGAAGCAAGGGTCTGTAACCTTCCTAGAAGCAAGGGTCTGTAACCTTTCTAGAAGCAAGGGTCTGTAACCTTCCTAGAAGCAAGGGTCTGTAACCTTTCTAGAAGCAAGGGTCTGTAACCTTCCTAGAAGCAAGGGTCTGTAACCTTCCTAGAAGCAAGGGTCTGTAATCTTCTTAGAAGCAAGGGTCTGTAACCTTCCTAGCAAAAGGAAAACAACCATCACACTTTTTTGATAGGAGTTAAACTCAGTCTGCAGCCTTCTGCCTACAAAGGGACTGGATGCAACCTATGTCAGCAGCTGGTGGGCCACATTCATGACTACAGCTATGGTTGAAAGTAACAATAATAAAATATTATAAAACTATGAATAACAGTCGCTTAATCTGCATAAGATTATGTGTTAATTCCACCATAATTAATGTGATTATGGGTTCAAATTGCTGACTTCTGACCTAGAGTGATCTGCGTTCAAAGGGAAAGAACTTCCAGTTTGTGCATGCCAGTCATGTCACTCTTTTTTTGACTCTATACACGGTCTATGTAGTGACTGTACTGTCTTTGATGTAGAAGTCATTATACAAGCATTATATGATTTGATGATACTCCGCCAACTCTCTGATTTATTAACGGTACAACAAAGCCAACCTTACTACAATATAATAACCTTAAGAAGATTTAGGACAGCTATCTGCCATACCAATTCTCACATACAAAGTCATACATAATGCTATGCAAGACATAACCCAGTAATTGATTATCTTACATCCTTCCCATGCCGTTAAACATCATATATAGGGCTCACATGGTAGTTTGCCAAGTTTTCCTGTTTTCAGCGAGCCTTTCAACCTCATCAAGGGATGTTATGCCCACTAAACTGGCTTCTCTTAATAATATCGTCTTTAGAGTTTCACGTGGTTGACCTCTTTTTCTATGGCCTGTTGTGTTCCACTTGATAGCTTGTTTTGGGATTCTCTGAGTGTTTCTTCTCATCACATGACTGACATATGTCCATCTTCTTTTTCTGATCATCTATGAAACAGGTTGTTGTTTGCTCATCTGTCTTATCTCTGCATTGTTCTTGAATTTGTTCTACTTTATACTGAGTAGTTGATTATATTGTAAATTTATTATAACTATAACCAGGGGCATATAAATGAAAGTTACATATGGTGCCAGGACAACACACATGAGTGTTAAATATGGTGCTGTGACAACACACGTGAATGTTACACATGGTGCTGTGACAACACACATGAATGTTTACTTGTGGTGCTGCGACAACACAAATGAATATTACATGTGGTGCTGTGACAACACACATGAATGTTACATAAGGTGCTGTGACAACACACTTAAATGTTACCTATGGTGATCTGACAACACACATCATGTTCCAAAATAAGAGCTACATCAACAGGAATATTACACTATCTTTTTGGTAACGTGACTTAAATCTACCCCAGCATACACCCGTGGCTACTACCTACAGACAACAGCCAGTACCTTGACAGCATCATCAAGTTCATTCCACCACATGGAGAAGAACACAGTCTCAGTCCAGATGAAGGTCATGTTTTGGTACTGAGTCAATTTGTTGACCATGTTATTCAGGATATGCTTGGTTTGATCCGAGTAATATTCGTTGAGAGTCCTCAACCAGCCAGGGTCGTTATGGGAGTGTGGGAGGAGAATAACTCTCAGCTTCGGAGGTCTGTCAATTTTTCCTAGTTTTAGAATCAATTATAAAAATGGAAAACTAAAGACTAATGAATAAACATAAAAATATAAGAATATGCACAAGGCAATTAGATTTTTGAGTGCGGTCTTTGCACTGAAGGCTAAGAGTAATGAATGTCCAACCAACTTTTGTTGCAAACTTCTTTCCGTTCATATTTGTTTTCCATGATCTTGTTCTGGGTTGTTATTTTCATTACTGTGAGTATAAGTTCACTTGTTTTCTCTTACTTTCATTGTTCATAAAAGAATAAATTGATTCAATTCACCATTACCAAGCTGTGAAATTTAAACTCTAAACTCTCTCCAGTGAGAACATATGGCATTCAAAAGTTATAAGCACAAAAACCAAGTTAAGACTATTCAATTCAAATGTAATATCCACCCTCATTTAGGCATGTGAAAGCTGGAAAACAACTAAAGAAATAGACAAGAAAGTAGACTCTTTTGAAAACAAATGCCTAAGGAAAATACTCTGCATCAAGTGGAACGAATTCAAGAGCAATGCAGAGATGAGACAGATGACTGAACAACAGGAAAAGGAGATGGACATATGTTGGTCTCGTGATGAGAAGAAACAGTCAGAGAATCCCAAAACAAGTTATAAAATGGAATACAACAGGCCAAAGAAAAAGAGGCAGACCGTGTGAAACTCTGAAGAGGACATTGTTAAGAGAGGCCAAATTAAGCACTGCACATGGTGCACAGCTTGAAAGGCTTTTTTCCTCCACTTAGAAACTGAAAAACACCCCCATAACCGACATGATGCTGTGCTCCAACACCTTCACTGCATCAGCTGCAAAGAACACCATCTCACAGTTCCGGTGAGACAGAAGAAAAAGAATATTCTACTCTGTTTTCAGAATAGAGGGAATAATAATGGATAGTATGGTTCCTGGCAGAGGTGTAGGCTCAACTTGAAGATGCTTGCAAGGACTTAAGATACGACTTGAGACTTGAAGGGTGTGACTTGAGACTTGTCATGAAGGACTTGACTGCACCTCTAGTTCCTGGGAAATGAGAAAGTAGGCAGCCAAGTAGATGAAGAGCCCATGATATCATTGATGCTCTAAATACTACCCTGGCTGAAAAAGTTTATTCTAGTTTGTGGTAGGGCCTGCATTAAAGAATTATTGTAGTTTCTGGTAGGGCCTGCTTTATAGAATTTATTCTAGTTTCTGGTTGGGCCTGCATTAAAGAAATTTTTTAGAGTTTCTGGTAGGGCCTGTTTTATAGAATTTATTCTAGTTTCTGGTAAGGCCCGCATTACAGAATTTATTCTAGTTTCTGGTAGGGCCTACATTAAAGAATTTATTGTAGTTTCTGGTCAGGTCTGCATCAAAGAGTTTATTCTAGTTTCTGGTAGGACCTACATTAAATAGCTTATTCTAGTTTCTGGTAGAAATTAAATTAGAAAGTGTAATCTAAACTCTCTCAGGGAGTGAATAAACAGCTTATTCTAGTTTTTAGAATGTAAAAAATAGTCTCAACAGAGACTGGATGAAAAAGTTTTGCTCTAGTTTCTGGCTGAGACTGGATGAAAGTTGATTCCTACCTAATAATAAGGACTGGGTAAAAAAGATTATTCTATTTTCTGGCAAGGACTGGATGAAAAAGGCTTATCTGTTTTGATTTGTAATAAGAGAGTAGATTTTATTTTAAAAATGTATTCTAGTTTCTGGCAGAAACTGAATGAAATAGTTTTTTGGGGGTTTTTTCTTCCTAGTTTCTGGCACAGGCTGGACGAAAAAAATTTATTTTAATTTCTGGCTGAAACTGGATGAGATAGTTTTTTTTTCTTTTTTCATCTAGTTTTTGGCACAGACTGGATTAAAAGATTTATTTATAGTTTCTGGTAGTGACAATATTGTTCCAGTTTCTACAAGTAACAAACTAGTTCATCATGAATTATAAAAATTTATTTTAGTATCTGTTGAGGTCTGGATTAAAATACTACACTACAGTTTCTAGTTTGGGAGAGAATGGTGAGAAAGAAGAGATGATTTTAAAAAAACAAAAAACTTACGATAGTTCTCACTGGGTGTGGGCATCTCCCACTCTCCATTAGACTTGACATTAAAGTGAGTGTTATAGAAGAGGTCATAGGTGGAGATGTTGGCGTGGTGCGGAAAGTCTGAATCAGTGACACTGCACATCTCCGAGTCCATGAGAGCACCCACCTGCAGCCAGTGCTGGGGAAAGATCAATAACAATAGTTTATTTTTAGTGGACTGGTTCTTTGTAGTAAGGTAAAGGTAACCCTGTCATGCCTTAGAGGCACATAGGGATATGGTGTTAGTGCCAATATTTACTTCACCTGTCAGCTAACTAGAGGGTGATGTGGTCAGCATCACGCCTGGCAGCCTTTCCTTCCTCAGCTTCAGAAGAAGTCAGGTACCCATTTCTACAGCTTGGTGACTGGAGCGCCTCCAGCCGGATTTGAACCTCTGACCTTTGCCATGAGAGACTATTGCACTAACCACAAATTTTGAAGGGGAACACAGGCAGAGCTGTCTTCCAATACTTGACCACCCTGGGTGAAAAAAAGATGTCATAAACACGCTTAAGAGACAAGAACAAACCATTATCTTTCAGCTAAGAACAAGGTACATGCCCCAGAATGCACACAAACATCTGATAAAGCCCAATGAAGCACCCAACTGTCCACTGTGTGATTAACAGAAACAAGTCACACACCATCTCCCAGAATGCCCAGCATTCAAAGATTTATGACAGGAAAACCTGCCTGAATGAACATCCATATACTAAGAACACATTATATACAAACTCAGTATATTTAAACAAGACCTGCAGATACTCTGCCATTGCTTCAAGCCAAAATGGCTGCTGGATTGAAGAAATGAAATTAAATGAAAAGTATAATTTGAAACATGGGTATCGATTTGGGTAAAGATCTGGTAAGGGTCATAATCATCATTAATCCTAACCTCAATATGAGAAATATAATACAAAATTTCTCCAACCAATCCATTCTTTAATCTGCTTTTCAAACTCCCATTTTGTTTTTCATGCACTGTGTAGAGCTCTCATCTGGAAGATTCATCTCCATGAGCTTCTTGGTCTGCTTTGTTTTCTGTCTCTTGTGAAGGGCAGACAACGCTTGGTTTTTTTGTTTGTTTTTATTTTCTATGCTGTACAAATCCAACTCATTCCTCCATGCATTGTTTCACCTCAAGATTTTGTTTTATTATTTGTCTTGTTAAGTCTGTGGTTTTTTTTTCTTTAAATTTTGTTTTCTAAATATTCTTTGTTACCATGGTTGACTTGAGTTCTTTCATATAAGTTGACCATTCACTCATTTGCATGTCCCTTGTGGAACTTTGCCTCCCTAACAGCTCTCCTGTAGGCCTCTTGGTTGTGAGCAAGCTGCCCTGCTGCTGATGCATCCATTTCCATATTATCAGCGATGTCTTGCAGCCATCTTCGCCTTGGTCTTCCTCTCTTTCTTTTTCCCATTATGTACCCTTCCAAGACAGTCTTCTCTAGATTATCATGACATTTAATGTGTCCAAAATATTCAGGTTTTCTATCTCTATTCCTCTTTACTAGCCAGCCTTCTTCAATATTAAGTTCCTGTAGTATGGATATATTTGTTATTTTTTTTTTGGTGTGTCCATGATATTTGAAGAACTCTTCTATAGCATTTACATTCAAAGGCATTTATGTGTTTCTCAGCTGTTTTGTTAAGTGTCCAGGTCTCACAGGCATATGTTGCGATGGGAAAGATGCATGCCTTTAAAAATCTTATTTTTGTAGTTCTGTCTGTTCCTCTCCACAGATTCTTTAGTTGTTTTACTTTCTGAAGAGCAATAGATATCCTCCTTTTAATTTCCCCCATTGTATCTTCATTATTAATTACCAATGATCCAAGATATTCAAAACTCTCCACTTCTTCAAATTTTTCCTCATTGAAATATATCCCAGCTGCCTTATTTGCTTTGTGTGAAGTTTTCTTCGCATTAAGATAGAGTTTTGCTCTTCGCTATTCTTACGGACTGACATAATTAGTTTTTCCATTCCTTTTTGTGTTGTGGACAGTAATACTGTGTCATCAGCATATCTAAACTCTGGTATTTCATAACCTCCAATTTTTATGACATCATAATATTCTTTGTCTACATCTTCTCTAACATTCCACATTATATTTTCAGTATACAAGTTAAATAAGTAAGGCGACAATATGCACCCCTGACGGACCACTTGTTTTATGTCAAACCATGTTGTTGTTTCACCATTTATTCCTACTGCTGCCTGTTGGTCTAGATACAGCAATGATGTTAATTGTATCAAATGTGTTGGAAATCTCATTTTTTTCCATTATTTCCCAAAGTTTCTGGTGTTGTACACAATCAAATGCCCTTGAATAGTCTATAAAAGATAAATATAGATTCACATTAAATTCTCTGCATTTCTCTATTATTAATCTTATATTGAATATTATATCTCTTGATCCTCTTTCTTGCCTAAAATCAGCTTGGACCATATTGACTTTTATTTTCTTACGAAGTCTACCCATTATGATTTTTAACAGAATTTTACTGGCATGACTAATTAGGGCAACAGTTCTGTAGTTTGTGCATAATTTCAGGTTACCCTTTTTTGGCAGTGGTATGAATACAGTTCTTTTCCATTCTTTTGACCAAATACCTGAATGCCATATCTTTTTACACACTGCATGATAGATTGTTGCACATTCCTTTCCTCTTGCTTTAATAAGTTCAACTGTTATCTCATCACATCCTGGTGATTTACCATTTGTTATGATTCTTTATTGCCCATAAAACTTCTGTTGTCAGTTTGGGTTCTCTCTCCTCCAGTAATAATTCACACTGTTGATTTCTGCTTTCACAGTCAGTTGTTTCATACATTCCTCTGCATATTTCTTCCATATTTCTAGAATTTTAGTTTAATTTTAGTTTTTTATATATATATATATATGTATTGGCCAGAGGACACAAGCTTGGGACAAAAGCTTTGGGGCTCCTATAAGGATCTGGAGAGGACTGTGGGTTTTGCCATGTTGACAGGAATCAAGATGTGATGTGACCAACAACCTCCAATGCAGAAGAAGAAGTAGAATTTCCTTTGTCCCTGTCAAGGTATTCCCCATCTCGTCACAAATTACATTTAGCTTAGGTGTGACATTTCTCGTCAATGTCTTCATTTCTTTAAACATTTCACTATCTCTTCCACACTTCTGATGTCTTTCTATACTTGCACAACAATCTTGTATGTATTGTTTTTTGTCTTTTTTTTATGTTTCTTCGTACCTGTTTTGTTAAAGATTTATATTCCTCTTTGTTATTTTTCACTTTCCATTGCGTCTTCATTTCTCTATGTTGTTTTATCACTTCTAGTGTGCTTGCTGTAATCCATCTATTCTTTTGTGTTTTATTTACTGGAACCATGTCTTTAGCTGTTGTTATTAGGATATCTCTGGCCTGCGTAGCCAGTTCATCTGGTGTCGTCTCCTCCTGTACATCCATCAGGATTTCAAAACGGTTATTCACTTCTATACCATATTGTTCTGGTATTTATGTAAGATCAAAGCGGAGTGGTCTTGATCCCCCAACTGTCTTTTTTTATCTTCATGTCTGCTATTAATAAGTCAGAGTCCGTGTCACAATTAGCACCTGGTAGAGTTTTTGCTGACGTTATACTTGATCTCCATTTTCTTTACACTAAAATGTAATCTATTTGATTCTTGGTTTTCCCATCAGGTGATGTCCATGTGTAAAGTCTTCTTGGATGTTGTTTAAAAAGTGTGTTAGCGATCATTAGCTCATTTTCCATGCAAAACACCATTAGATTGTCACCTGCCTCATTTCTATGTCCTATGCTAAACTTCCCCACAACATATCCTTCATCTTCTGCTCTTTCTGTACCAATCTTTGCATTAAAATCCCCCATTATTAATACAATATCATTTTTCCGTACCTGGTCCATCGTCGTTTGCATGTGTTATAAAAGTCTTCTACTTCTTTTTCTTCTGCTACTGTTGTATGTGCATATATCTGGATAATTGTTACATTTCAAGGAATGCCCTTAAGTCTGATAGTGAGGATTCTATCACTTACTGGATTGTAACCTAATAATGCTTTTGATGTTAATTTGTCCATGTAAAAAGCCACTCCATTCTTTCCTCCTAATTCTCCAAGAGAGTATATAAAGATATTATCATTCTCTTTCTTGAAGTGTTCTGATCCTTTCCATCGATTTTCGCAGATTTCCAAAATATGTATCCCCGTTCTTATCATCTCGCCACTTATTATTTGATACTTTCCCTCATGCATACCTCTTACATTCCATGTTCCTACTCTTATTTTTCTTTTTAGTTTGATGCAGGGGTTTTCCTTAGTAACACCGTCAGGATTTTGTCCGTCATCACAATTACTAGTACTGACCTCCATCTCACACTCTTCCCCAGTGTTAAAAGTAAAGCTATCTGGCCTGGGAGACTCGCCACCAGAACTTTTTCCTATCTGACCTTCCATGTTGCTGTTTGGGTTTCTTGGTACATTTCCATAAGATAGTTTACCATTGCTTTCCTTCTGGGCAGTGACTGTACTAGTCAGTTGACCACTGCTATGAAAACTTTTTTTCCTCTAATTGTCTCTTACAACAACATACAACAAAAGGTGTTGGTCTTATCAAAGCTTTCCTCTAATTGTCTTTTATTACAACCTACATTAAGGGTGTTTGTCTTTTGAAAACTTTTCTTCAGTTGTCTTGTATTACAACATACAATAAAAGCATCGGAAACTTTTTTCTAATTGTCTTTTATTTACATGTGGGGAAGAAAAAAAGGGCAACAGCAGTGATATTTTGCCCTTACCACATCAAAGTCTAGTACTCAGCTACCAAATATGGGGATGATTGATTGATTGATCTTTATTTCAAAATGGTTAAGAATTGGCACGCAGGCCTGTCTGCCCTTTATTATACAACTTTCACTCAGTTCCAGACATTCTACGAAATTCAATTATAACAAACATAATTAACTTTAAAGTAACAACATACACATAAGAATGACCGTCTACCAAACAAAAATTTCGGTACTAGGGACGGGGAAGAGCAGGTTAAAGTGGACTGCCTGAAGTCCTGAAGTTTACTCACAAAGCTTGCTTCACAGAGTGGACTGCCTGAACTGCTGAAGTTTACTCACAAAGCTTGCTTCATAGAGTGGACTGCCTGAAGTCTACTCACAAAGCTTGCTTCATAGAGTGGACTGCCTGAAGTTTACCTTCAAAACTTGCTTCATAGAGTGGACTGCCTGAAATCCTGAAATTTACCTTCAAAACTTGCTTCATAGAGTGGACTGCCTGAAATCCTGAAGTTTACCCTCAAAGCTTGCTTCATAGACTGGACTGTCTGAAATCCTGAAGTTTACCCTCAAAGCTTGCTTCATAGAGTGGACTGCCTGAAATCCTGAAGTTTACCCTCAAAGCTTGCTTCATAGAGTGGACTGCCTGAACTCCTGAAGTTTACCCTCAAAGCTTGCTTCATAGAGTGGACTGCCTGAAATCCTAAAGTTTACCCTCAAAGCTTGCTTCATAGAGTGGACTGCCTGAAATCCTGAAGTTTACCCTCAAAGCTTGCTTCATAGGGTGGACTGTCTGAAATCCTGAAGTTTACCCTCAAAGCTTGCTTCATAGAGTGGACTGCCTGAAATCCTGAAGTTTACCCTCAAAGCTTGTTTTATAGAGTGGACTGCCTGAAATCCTGAAGTTTACCCTCAAAGCTTGCTTCATAGAGTGGACTGTCTGAAATCCTGAAGTTTACCCTCAAAGCTTGCTTCATAGAGTGGACTGCCTGAACTCCTGAAGTTTACCCTCAAAGCTTGCTTCATAGAGTTCTGCCCCCATGCAGAAACAAATCAAGCTTCGCCAAGTCAGCCTGACTGAAGTAACAATAGCTTATAAAGTTAGGGTCTTTGCCAGCTCTTGATAATTACGATAACCAAACATTCCCACAAGTACGTCTTGCCATGTCAGCCTGACTGAAGTAACAATAGCTTGAGCAGTTAGGGTCTTTGCCAGCTCTAGATAACCATGATAAAAAAAACACTCCCACAAATACGGTCATCTCTGCCTCCCTTGATACATCTGAATTAATATAAATACAGTATACCATTTTTGCAGCTGTTACCTCCATATTGAAACTCCGACTTCCAAACTGCAACGACCTTCTGTGATGCTGCTGCAGCTCCACCCTGGCCACTTCATCCGGCAGGTTTATGTAGATGACCAAGGTCAGGAAGCCGAGAACGGCCACGGCGATCACCCTGTGCCAGAACTTCATGTTGCTCAGAAGCAACATTCTTCAGGCTCTGGCTGGTCAGCGGCCCCGACTTCAGAAAAGATGGTAACTCTGAGCACCATCATACAGACATCTGTGGGATGACACAAGAGATAAACAAATAAAAAAAAATATGTGATCATGTGAAGCACTTCTTCTTCTTCTTCTTCTTCTTCCTGGAACTGAAAGATGACGTTCTTTGCAGCCGATGCAGTGAGGATGTTGAGGCACAACATCGTGTTGTTGGCTTGAGCTCGGTTTATAGCGGATATTTTTTTTCAGTCCCTGAGAGCAGCTAAAACGCAGGAAGTATGCAGTACTTCTTTAGCAGACTCCACCACCATGGGAGACTATTATGATCCCTCTCCCGTTAGCCAAGCTAGGCCTGTTACTGGGTGTACCCACGGAGAGGTAGGACAGGGTCTTGGTCAACTATGGTTCGCTAACCCTGGTGACAGCATGGCAGTATCTTCGCCACCTCCCCCCTTTTGGGCTGTCATAGCTGGGGGGGGGGAGGGGGGCAAGCATTTCTGTTTAATACTGGACATGACGCGCCAAGAAAAATAACCAGAGATCAGATATGCTGATGACACAGTATTATTGTCCACAGCACAAAAAGGAATGGAAAAAATAATTATGTCAGTTTGTAAGAATAGTGAAGAGCAAAACCACTATCTTAATGCGAAGAAAACTGAATTGATGACAAATAACAAAACAAATAACGCAGCTGAAATATATATCAATCAGGACAAACTGGAAGAAGTTGAGAGTTTTAAATATCTTAGATCACTACTAACTAATAATGGAGATACAATGAGGGAAATTAAAAGGGGGACATCTATCGCTCTTCAGAAAGTAAAACAACTAAAGAATCTGTGGAGAGGAACAGACAGAACTACACAAATAAGATTCTTAAGGCCATGCATCTTTTCCATCGCAACATACGCCTGTGAGACCTGGACACTTAACAAAACAGCTGAGAAACACATAAATGCCTTTGAATGTAAATGCTACAGAAGAGTCCTTCAAATATCATGGACTAAAAAAAAGAACAAATATATCCATACTACAAGAACTTAATATTGAAGAAGGTTGGCTAGTAAGGAGGATTAAACAGAAAAAAACTTAAATATTTTGGACATATTAAATGTCATGATAATCTAGAGAAGACTGTCTTGGAAGGGTACGTAATGGGAAAAAGAAAGAGAGGAAGACCAAGGCGAAGATGGCTGCAAGTCATCGTTGATTATCTGCAAATGGATGCATCAGCAGCAAGGCATTCCGAGAGGCCTACAGGAGAGCTGTTAGGAAGGCAAAGTTCCGCAAGGGACATGCAAACGACTGAATGACTGACTCCTGTATGGACTAAGAGAAGCTTCATTTCAATGTCTTGGAAAAATCGTTACCTCCAATGACACAGTAACTTAAAATACTCTTGCAAAATCACTGCAAAAACAGCAGCCACGCTTGAATTGCCAAAGGTGACAACATATGTGGTCTCTGCTATGTGGAGTCTTCAGCAAAGCATATGGATGGATGGAGATTATATTAAAAACGTGATGTCTATGACCTCTACTTTTACTTTCATGAACCACGATGTCCAGAAGAGCCGGTAGCCCCCCCCCCCCCCCTTTTCACTTTTAACAATCAGAACTGTGTCGTCTGCATACCTTAAGTTGTTAAGGTTGTACCCCCCAATTGATATTCCTAGCAAGCTCTCTACATTTCTCATTATGTTTTCGCTGTACAAGGAGAAGAGGTCAGGAGATAGAACACATCCTTGTCTCACTCCCAATTTTATGTCTTTGAATGCGCCTATTTGGTTCTCAACCTTCATTACTGCTGATTGCTGCCAGTATATGTTTTTGATGAGCTTTAGATCTTTCTCATCTATGTTGATGCATTCTTATAATTTCTGAGTGTCTCACTTTATCAAATGCTTTACAGTAGTCTATGAACCATAAGTATAGGTCCGTCTTTACATCTATTGATCTTTCCATCAATGCTCTCAGTATATATATATATATATATATATATATATATATATATATATATATATATATATATGGCATTACTTGTGCCTTTTCCTTCGATGAAGCCACACTGTTCTTCAGCGATTTCTTGTACAAGTCTTAAGAGAGGCTGGAGTTAAAAGGCAAATCAACATAGATCAGAGGCAGACAAGCGAGATTTGTAGGACATTTTCTGAGAAGAGGGAAATTGGAACACATTGCGGCACTGGAAAAACTGAGGGAAGAAGAGACAGAGGAAGACAGAGAGAGAAGTTACTGGATGGGCTGTCAGTGTGGCTGTGAAGAAAGTCACCGGCGGATCTCATAATCAAGTCTAAAGACAGGGAATTGCGGAGAGAAACGATCGCCTACGCCACGCGGCACGGCACTTGATTGATTGGTTGATGTGTATGAATGCTCGCGATGATGCTTTTTTTTTTTAGTCCCTGAGATAGCTAAAATAGGTGAGGGTGCGCAATGTTTCTTTAGCTGACTCCACCGTTATGATGAATATGATGACTCTTGCCCTGAAGGGTACCAACGGAGAGGTGGGGATAGAGTATCATCACGACTCCACATGAAGTCCGAGTCACTAATTCTTGAGTTTAGCTCAAGTCGAGTCATAAAAGTCACTAGAATCCCAACTCGGGCATGAGTCGTTCGACTCACAGTCTGCAACTCTTACTTTACAGCACGAAAGACAACAATGACAGAATCCTGTACATGCAAGAGAGTCACCAGAAGAGTGAGCAAATGATTGTATGTAAGCGAATTGTGAGGTGAAAAAAGTTCATGAAATAAATGACGTGTTCTTGGACATTATGGAGTGAAAATGTGTTAATAATATCCGATGTCAATAAATATTACAAACGAGATGACGACTGCAATGTAATGGTTAAAAAGAGCGACTAAGGAAAATGTGAATAAAAGCGAGGAAACAAGAAGAACACTGGAGCACAAAATAAACGGGACACGAAATAAAACAATATAACTGAAACATAAAGCAAAATAAACGGGACACAAAACAAAACAACCGAAAACAAGTAAAACAAACAGAACACAACAAAACAAAGAAAATAACCAGGACACAAAATAAAACGAGCAAAATTACCGGGTCAAAAATAAAGCAAACAAAATTACCGGGACACAAAATAAAGCAAACAAATTAACCGGGACACTTAACCCTTACTGTTTTACCGCCTTGTACAGAATAAAAAGGTCTGTTAAGAAGCCCAATTCCTACAGCATAAAATCAAAACTCCCGTGGACAATTCCTACAGTTCCCAGCAAACAAGACACTTAAGCCAAATGCCGTGTTTACACAAAACACTCTCATGGTTTCAGTATTAGGACTTTAGCGAGAATCAATAGAGCCTTTCGTGCTGGGAGGATAAATCATCCTTTTTAGAAAGTGCGCGTGTGAAGAACTGAAAGCGCCGGTGAAGGATGCCAAACAGTGCACATGTTTGTAAAGACGTTACCGAAGCCGCCTTTTTTTTTTGTAATCTCCCTTGAGAAGCGAACTTCTGTTCACACCTCCCTTGAGAAGCGAACTTCTGTTCACCGCAGTGAACGCCATGATGATAACCGAATAACCGAAGCAGGCACATCGTGTCAAACAGGGATATATATATATTATATATATATATATATATATATATATATATCATATATCACAGCGGCTTTAATTCAGTTCCCAGCGTGGACCCGAGAACCAAGCTTCTTGATATGTTCCACCACCACGGAGATCACGCTGAATATTACACGTTAAACCAGACCTGAAATGAGCTGGCGCGCCTGTTAAGTGAAGCGCTACGGAGGCGTGGAGTTTCGATTAGCTGGTATTTACCAGACCAATTAACTGTACTACTAGCACTTTTATATTTGCCGGCCATGCTGTTCTGTCTTATGTCTACAACACACTTAATCTATATTATAGTTCGTAGCTTATCAATTTGTTTAAGGGTGACACGAGGTTGGGGGGGGGGGGGGGTGGGAGGAGAGAAAGATAGAGAGGAAAGGAAATCAGAAAGACGAATGATGAAATCGTGGAGAAAGTTCCGTCCATGAAAAGATCAACAAAATTGGTTCTGATCGACCTTTCTTTTTCTTCTTATTTTCAAGCTTAAAATTGTGACCTCGATGACCTCCCACGTAGATATCTCAGGGCCCACAAGGAAGATGGTGTTATAATTATCAAGAACTTCTAGTCAGCTACTCAAGTCTCCAGTCGGAGTTTCCTTTGTTCAGCTGTAATTGTATTACCTTGTCAGCCAGGAAAGGATTGACGTGTTTCTCGTGATGGTGGAGCTTGTTTAGAAGTTGGCTTCTTCAGCAACAGTTTTCCGAGCCATTGAGGCTCACTGCTGGAAGACGAGACGCGCCTCCATTCCTGTCTGTTTTCTTTTTTTTTTCTCCAGTTGTCGGTTCCAAGAACGCGTACATCTTCTTCTAGCTTGTCTCACTATTGTTGTCTAGGTCTATCTTGTGGTCCGTCCCGTTTTGATCGACCCTGCCCCTTGGGAAATGTCTAGACACCTCACCTCAAGACTACAACTAATTGTGATTATCTCCCCTGTTTTACTCAAATCTGCTACACCAGACGTTCAATAGAAGACTCCTCTCATTTTTTAACAAAATAACCAGGACACACTCCAGCTCTCGACTCTGGATTCTACATAAATGGTACATATTTTGTGTGCCGTTGGGCACTCTGTACTTAGATTTCTACTAAAGTACTCGTACTTCTATATCTTGAGTCCTCTGATTTTCTGGCGCTTGGCTCCGAATCTCTTTGATTCCTTCATAAATTGTACGTATCTACTGACACCGATCCCATGACTCGAACATCGTGCAGTTCTGAAGACTAGGAAAACAGGTGGGGGGGGGGGCGCTAAAATGTGGTTCTCAAACTTTTTTCAGACTCCCGCCCCCTCGCCTCCTAATCCATATCAGCTGCGGCCACCGCCGAATGTTTTTCACTTACCTGAGTTTTGATGTCACCTGCCGCCCCCTCGCTTCCTAATCCACATCACCTGTTTCTCTCACCCCTCCCCAAAACGCATTTCGTGAATTTTGATGTCACCTGTCGCTGCTTTTCCCTTACTACCTCCCTCTTCCCACTGTCCCTAAGCCTTCCCCTCACTACCTTTCTCTCTCCGCTGTTCCTAAGCCTTCCACTTACTACCCCCCCCCCACTGTCCCTAAACATTCCCCTTACTACCTCCCCTCCCCACTGTCCCTAAACATTCCCCTTACTACCTCCCTCCCCACTGTTCCTAAGCCTTCCTCTTACTAACTCCCCTCCCCGATTGTCCCTAAGCCTTTCCTAAACTAACTCCCCTCCCCGACTGTTCCTAAACCATTTCCCTCACTATCTCCCTCTCCTAAGCCCTTTCCCTCACTACACCCCCTCCCGATCGTTCCGTAAGCCCTTTCCCTCATTACCCTTCCCCAGGGCCGTCTTAACAGTATCGGGGAGCCCTTGGCAAAGTAATGCACTGGGCCCCAACCATTCTTCTCTAGCATATGCAAACAATGTTAGGAATTTATAAATAATAGAATTAAACATATTTTTGGGGGGTTGGTTTCCCCCCCCCCCCCCCCCAACGATTGCCCCTAAGTCTCCCAGGAAGAGAGAGAGAGGGCGGTATCGCCCATTCTGGGAACCACTGGTTCAAATTTTGAGGCGGTTCTAAGAAGCCAACTCCTAAACAAGCTCCACCACCACGAGAAACACGTCAATCCCTTCCTGGCTGACAAGGTAATAAAATTACAGCTGAACAAAGGAAACTCCGACTAGAGACTAAATACAGTCTTGAGTAGCTGACTAGAAGTCCCTGATAATTATAGCACCATCTTCATTGTGGGCCCTGAGATATCTACGTGGGAGGTCATCGAGGTCACAATTTTAAGCTTGAAAATGAATATGGGACAGACTGACGAGGGATTTCTACAAGGACAAGTCCCACTATGTTCAAGCAGTGACAATATGAGCTGTCAACCAGCTTTACAACAAACAAACAAAAGACAGTGAAAGTGGGTCTCGTGTGATTGTAAATTTTGGCAACAGCTGGAACGGCCTCGTTAATGCAGCCATTGTGTTACAGTTGTGTTGTCGTAGCTAGAAGCAATGATGAAAGAAAGAAAGAAAGAAAAGCCATCTTTCTGCCAATGACATTTTAAAAGAAAGTCTTATCCCACTGTCAGATCTGATACACTCGTCATAATCTCAGCTTGAGAGATACCATTATGAAATGGTTAGGCTTGCGAGAAATGGAATTTTTAAACTCAGATCTCCCCGCCCCTTTTTCCGTTTGAATGTTTCCCCCGCAGAATGTTATCCACAGTTTTTTTCCCCCCTCTCTTTTTCCACTGTTGCTCATATTTTTTTCTAGAGAAACTTGATGACAATGTGGACTCAAAACAGTGTCACTTTTCGTCTTGGAATGTTTTCATTCTTGCATAGTTGTGGCGGTCTGGGTGGCTGAGCGGATACACTTATCTAGTGGTACCGGGTTCAAAATCCCAGCTGTGGGAATTTTTTCTTCTGGTACCACCACGCCAAAAAGGCCCCGGTGCCCACACAGTCAGTCGGTCATTTGCATGTCGCTTGCGGAACTTTGGCTCCCTAGCAGCTCTCCTGTAGGCCTCTCGGTTGTGAGCAAGATGGCCTGCTGCTGATGACTGCCTTCTCTAAATTATCATGACGTTTAATATGTGGATGGGTGGACCCCAGCTTTAAAAAAAAATGGGCACCAGAGAAATCTGGGAAGGTAAATGCGACCAGGTGATACTAACCACATCAAACTTTCATGTGCCGAAGGTCTTGGAAATACGGGCCTAACACCATATCCCCAAATCCCCAACAGACACTTAATAACATGAGAAATGGTTTTTTTTTTATCTTTATATGGCATTTGTGGGTTTTGCCAAGCATCATTTTGTTGAAAAACTCGTCTCATGGCTGATTCTTTCAATGTTGGATTTGCATGTAGTGTTTGTGTTGCAAAGGACAAGTTTCCTTGACCTTGTTTCTTTTGTCCTTAAATCCCAAAATGTGACTGATAAATTCATTCAAACAGCAATCAGCGAAGAAGTTTTGAGGACCATAACCATCCATCACTGAGGCAAAGCTGACAATTTCTGTGTTCAACATTTACAAGTAATCATACGCTGTGAATGAGAAATGGAAGACAAACAGAAAATGTATGGATCTAGAATTTATAACATTTTAACGAGAAGCGTCTAGAAAAGAAATCTCATGAGTTCTGATGCCATGAAGCTTAGAACCTATCTGGAGAACAGGAATTTACAACAATGACAAATGTAGAATAAAGAAGATGATGACGAAACTGATCTACACAAAGAATGCAGTAGAAAAGACAACTCTGTGCTATCTCACTACCCTATTTGAAAAGAAACAAAAACTGTATAAAAAGGAAAGATGAAAAAAGTCGGCAAATTCTGTCTATAGACAGACAAATGAGGAATGCCCTGTAAATAGTGTTGTGCACCCAACCATACCCTTCTTGTTGTAAATGAAATATAACAATGTACCCGTATCTGAGATTTTCATTTGGCGGCAAAGCAGTCTAAAACGAGGGCCAAAGCTGAAGACCGAGGAAGCAAGCGAAGACAATGGACTTTGAAATACAAAAGTCTGCTTTCACTATTTGTGCAGATCTGTGACAGAAACACTCACGAGAGTCGCTGGTCACAATAACAATAATGTTGAACTAGTTCTACAACAGATAACATCTACCTAGTTCAAAATCATTTCAATGACGAAAAATACTGCTGTCATGCCTACCCTCCGACTGCTTTTCATAAAGTGAGGATGTTAAATGCAAAAGTGATGAAGATTTTTAAAGACATGCATCTTTCCCATCGCAACATATGCCTGTGAGACCTGGACACTTAACACAGCAGCTGAGAAACACATAAATGCCTTTGAATGTAAATGCTACAGAAGAGTTCCTTCAAATATCATGGCCACAAAAAGGAATAAATATATCTATACTATCAATCAATTAATCAATCAATCAAGTGCCGTGCTGCATGGCGTAGACGATCATTTCTCTCCATAATTCCTGTCTTTAAACTTGATTATGAAATCCGTCGGTGACTTTCTTCCTAGCCACACTGACAGCCAATCCAGTAACTTCTCTCTCTGTCTTCCTCTGTCTCTTCTTCCCTCAATTTTTTTTTCCAGTTGCAATAGTGCGTTCCAATTTTCCTCTTCTCAGAAAATGTCCTACAAATCTCACTTGTCTGCCTCTGATCTGTGCTGTAATTTGCCTTTTAACTCCAGCCTCTCTTAAGACTTCTTTGTTTGTTTTCTTTGCTGTCCATGGTACCTTCAACACCCTTCTTATGAACCACATTTCCATGGCCTCCATTTCTTGCTATACTCTCTTATTCATGAACCATGCTTCACATCCATAAAACAAAATTGGCTCGATGTAACATTTAAGTACTCGGAATCTATACTATAAGAACTAAAATATCGAAGAAGGCTGGCTAGTAAAGAGTATTTAAACAGAGAAAACTTAAATATTTTGGACACATTAAACGTCATGAGAATTTATAGAAGACAGTCTTGGAAGGATACATAACGGGAAAAAGAAAGAGAGGAAGACCAAGGCGAAGATGGCTGCAAGACATCGTTGATAATCTGCGAATGGATGCATCAGCAGCAGGGCGTCTTGCTTACAACTGAGAAGCCTACTGGAGAGTTGTTAGGGATGCAAAGTTCCGCAATGGACATGCAAATGACTGACTGATGGCGCATCCTTTAATCTACAGAGATGACTAAATAACATTCTTTGTGTATTTCTGTCATGTTAAAACACAATACAAATTTTACAAATACCTTGTTCTCCAAATATCTATAATTCAGCTTCTGTGGAAATTTTCCACTGTTGATTTTCGTCTTCAAACAATATATAACACAGTCTTACTGTGTTTTCTATCCTCTATGCTTCACTGTCGCCGCTGAACAAAATTTTAAAATGAAAGCAAAATGATATCTTAAGTTCCTGTGACACAGTGCATTTTGTCTGCAGCTGAAATACACAACACAATCACGCAGCCTTCACTTCCGCCTCGACATTAACGCTTGTGTCCTAAAATAGAAGCATAAAGACCGGATACCACGTGCGTGTACACAGGCCAGCCAAGATATCCATATCACAGGCCGAACACATTTTCTGAAAGTCTCAGGTGTGCTGAAGCGACACAATTTTGTCACAAGCGAAGACACCATGACCTCATTTCAATGTCCCCTCTGTTTCATTGGTCCTTGTTTCACCTGCCCGACCATGACCTTCCCGTACCAGCCAATTATAATCTAGGGTTTATTTAAAACATGTCACGTGGGGGTAAACTCGCAAGAGAATTAGCAAGAATCGATCGAGTTGAACTAGAACAAGTCACACTAACATTAGAGGTTTCCAGTAGGTAACCATGGAGAAAGCAATTGCCGCACAAGACAACAAACGAGGATATTCATAAAAGAACCGCTCCTGTCTCACTGCTACAAAGAGCTTCGCTCTGGCAACAGACAGACATTTTATTATTAAAAAACAGGGAACAATATATGAAAATGACATACTACAGCAGCTGCTGGTACTAGTTTTGCTGCTGCTACTACTACTACTATTACTACTACTACTACTACTACTACTACTACTATTACTACTACTACTATTACTACTACTACTACTACTACTATTACTATTACTACTACTACTACTACTATTACTACTATTACTACTACTACTACTATTACTACTACTACTACTACTATTACTACTACTACTACTATTACTACTACTACTACTATTACTACTACTACTACTACTATTACTACTACTACTACTACTACTACTTTCCTGGAAAACGAGACCTCGGAGAGTGGCTCAAATGAACATGAAAATAAATGGCCAGTGAATTCAGTCTTAACATAATGATAAAGGTAAAGACTCCTGTTTCCATGTCATTAAGGCATATTAGGGAATACGGTGTTTGGTGAAACAACAAGTTGGTTTGACATAAAACAAGAGGCCCATCAGGGGTGCATATTATCACCCTACTTATTTAACTTGTATACTGAAAATATAATGAGGAATGTTAGCGAAGATGTAGACAAAGAATATCACGATGCCATAACAAGTGGAGGTTATGAAATACCAGAGATTAGATATGCTGATGACACAGTATTACTGTCCACAACACAAAAAGGAATGGAAAAACTAATTATGTCAGTCCGTAAGAACAGCAACGAGCAAAACCTCTATTTTAATGCGAAGAAAACTAAATTGATGACAACTGACAAAACAAACCAGGCAGCTGATATATGTATCAATGAGGAAAAATTGGAAGAGGTGGAGAGTTTTGAATATCTTGGATCACTGCTAACTAATAATGGAGATACAATGAGGGAAATTAAAAGGAGGACATCTATCGCTCTTCAGAAAGTAAAACAACTAAAGACTCTGTGGAGAGGAACAGACTGAACTACAAAAATAAGATTTTTAATGGCATACATCTTTCCCATCGCAAACATATGCCTGTGAGACCTGGACACTTAATAAAACAGCTGAGAAACACATAAATGCCTTTGAATGTAAATGCTACAGAAGAGTTCTTCAAATATCATGGACATAAAAATGATCAAATATACCCATACTATAAGAACTTAATATTGAAGAAGGCTGGCTAGTAAAGAGGATTAATTAAAGAGAGAAAACTTAAATATTTTGGACACATTAGACGTCATGATAATCTAAAGAAAATCGTACATAATGGGAAAAAGAAAGAGAGGAAGACCAAGGCGGAGATGGCTGCAAGACATCGTTGATTATCTGCAAATGGATGCATCAGCAGCGAGGCAACATGCTCACAACCGAGAGGCCTACAGGAGTGCTGTTAGGGAGGCAAAGTTCCGCAAGGGACATGTAAATAAATGAAATGAGGTGGCTCTCTGCACGATCAGACACTCTTGGGGGGAAACCTTTCAGTCCTATCACATGAATCTCCAGTTGGAAGCATTAATCATGTTCCTTTTACCAAAGGCTATACACAACCAATGCGCTCCTGGCAGCCATCAGCCAGCATACCCTACGTGCGATAACAAGGTTCAGAGGCCGAGCATATATGTGAATGTCGCGAGTGCAAGGAAGTCTATATCTAGGCTAGAAGGTGAGCATGACCCTTCTTCAAGTGAGTATGGCCCTTTTTCAAGTGAGCATGGCCTTTCTTCAAGTGAGCATGGCCCTTCTTCAAGTGAGCATGGCCCTTCTTCAACTCCCAAAGACAGCGCATATTGCTGAGGAAAAACAAGCTTGGAACAAAATGTAAACAAGGGTTGTCAGCTTTCGGCCTAAGAAGAAGACAGTTTTGAGGCAAGTAGATATCAGCTGCTGTAGGCTTCTGCCTTGCTACACAGATTCTCCGATGACTGATTTACCAATTTTGGACATGCACAATCTGTTACATATCCCGACGTTAAACGTGGACACTTAAAAATCAACAGAAAAAAAAAAGAAAGAAAAACAGCATTTGAAATTAAATGTTACAGGAGGCCACTTAGAATATCACGGTTAGAAAGAAAATCAAGAGATATTGACGGAATTAGATGCTGTAGAAAAGTGGCTTGTACACACCATCAAAGTTAGAAAGATGGGATACTTCGACCACATAAAGAGGCATAACAGTTTAGAGATGCTGACAGCAGAAGGCAGACTGCCAGGTAAAACGAGAAGACCTCGTCGCGGATGAACTAAGGACATCATGGAAACTCTGAATATGTCACTGCGAGATGTTGATTAACTTGTTCAAGGAAGCAGTGAGAGGGGCACCGTTCTGGAAATGACACGTTACATGACATAAGACATGATCTGTTACAGTAAAAAGAAAAGGATTATTTGCATTGCCTGTGCACTTGCATAAAATAACATAAAATAGCATAAAATAGCATAAAATAACATAAAATAACATAAAAGCTACGAACCGTTCATCACAAGCTTGCTGTGGGTAAAGGTAATCCTTGTCCATCGTGACGAAGGTTCTCAACCTCGTGTAAAGCATGTCGCCATCGTCTGAGAAAATAACAGGAAAAAAAATCAATAATATGACATTCTTAAAAACTGTTACCATCAACGGCATCTGCCATGATCCGGGCCGGCCCTAGGAATTGTGCCTCCCTGATCAGCAGCTTACAGCCCAATTCTCAAATTAACATTTACTATTTAAAATGTACACAAAAAAACCATTATGCATTAACATGTCCGACCGTTAATTTTAAATAGCTCTAACAACAATTTATACATTAATGGGGAAAAAAAATTTCAGAAGATACTCTATAAATGTATTATCGTTATCAGTGTCGTCGTTGTCGTCATCATCATCACTGCCATAATCATAATAAAGATGAGGTGTAAAATTGCTAGTCATTGCGAAAATGCGAAAAATAGTTGAAAGATTACTGCAGCTCGTTGAAATGAACTTTGCTTTTCTAGTTTTTATCATCTTTCTTGAGATATTTCGACTTTAAAATGTAGACTTTTTTTTTATTTTGCTTGTAATTCCAGCTGTCTTACCTTGGTGTGTGTGTATGTGTGTGTGTGTGAGAGAGAGAGAGAGAGAGAGAGAGAGAGAGAGAGAGTCGACGTTACAAGTGAAATTACGAGATAAATCTTTGACATTAACATAAACGCTTTGATGAATAAATCTCACGGGATTATAGAAGTCCTGACCGTTATATTTGTATTTTTTTTCCTATAATGTCCTTTTTATGGAATAAATTAAAGTTGTTACTGGCTACAGGTATCATATTTTAATATTGCTGATTTTATTTTCATAACTGTGAACAAATTGTTACTGTAGGCACAATTTTTATATAAAGTAACAAAACCAGAGCTTTTTAGTTTTTTAGTTAAAAAAATAGGGTAATTTTTTTTTCGTGTTTCGTAAAGTTTCTACTTTGTTGATATTTGTTGGTAATTACAGTATTTTGACAAAGAATGAGGACAGTGTAATGAGAATACTGTAAAGTGTCTTCTATTTGGCTGGTGGTACTGAAAGCGTATTCAAATGCTATATCCTCTCTCATTTATGCACGTGAAAGCTGGAAAACAACTAAAGAAACAGACAAGAAATTAGACTCTTTTGAAAATAAATGCCTCAGGAAAATACTCGGTATAAAGTGGAACGAATTCAAGAACAACACAGAGATAAAACAGATGAGCAAACAACAACCTATCTCATGGGTGATCAGAAAAAGAAGATGGACATATGTCGGTGATGTGCTGAGAAGAAACAACCAGAGAATCCCAAAACAAGCTATCAAATGGAACACAACAGGCCTAAGAAAATGAGGTCTACAACGTGAAACTCTAATGAGGACATTGTTAAGAGAGGCCAGTTTAGTGAGCATAACAGCCCTTAATGAGGTTGAAAGACTCGCCGAAAACAGGAAATCTTGGCAAACTACCATGCGAGCCCTATATGACGTTTGACGCCACGGAAAGGATGTAAGATGTAAGATTGAAAGCGTGTAAATATTGAAAACAATCTCGGCGTCATTATGTCAGTCTGAATCTCATTCCTTCTACTTTTTCAGTAAGCCGTATTTTTTTTTCTTGTTGTGTATTATACTGGACAGAAATATGCGAGTGTCTAAAAAAAAATTAGACTAATACACCAGCCCAAAGTAACAAAGACGCAGATGTAAACGGCAAGGAAATGCGACATGTTCTCATGAACACAAAGCTGTTCACAAAATTACAACAGCAGTCGCTCTTTTTTTCTGTTACAGTTATTAAGCCCGTTGATGAGGCTCTTATATTCTGCATCAAACATTGTACAATACTAGGGTAATAAAACTGCTAGAGTAATAAAACTGCTAGAGTAATAAAACTGCTAGAGTAATAAAACGCTAGAGCAATAAAACGCTAGAGTAATAAAACAAAGTAACAGGCAAAGTTAACTGCTAAAGAAGGGATAAATGTGAAACCTGGGAAAATATAAATAAATAAAAAGAATGCAGGATATTTTTGAAAAAAAAAAAGATTTTTGGAAGAGTTTGACAAGATTTTGGGGGGAAAATATAAAAGTGAAAACGAGAAATAATGAAAAACTTTAGAATCAGACAAACGAATCATTGGTGGCTTCTTAAAAGGCACAGTGGAGTGAGTGGAGACGCTCTAGGAAAAAAGAGGAACACTGGAACACAATAATGAAGCAGGCAAGATACAGTTTACTCAAAAAGATAGCATCGTGGGAAGAGAAATAACAAAGAGATCCACTCTTGGCTAAATCATCACAGACACAACAAATAATAATTGTGAAAGGAACCGGCTACAGGCAGTCCCTGAGTTACATACAATCTGTATTTATGAACTAACCATATAACCATAAGGTAAAACACGTCATGCCTTAGAGGCACATAGGGATATGGTGTTAGTGCCCATATTTTCCTTGACCTGTCAGCACACTAGAGGGTGATATGGTCAGTATCGTGCCTGGCCGCCTTTCCTTCCCCAGCTGTACCCATTTCTACAGCTGGGTGACTGGGGTGCCTCCGGCCGGATTCGAACCCCTGACCTTCTCTCTATTCCCAATCTTCTCTCTCCAGTTGGTGACACCAATTTCTTTTATATCCTCTTCTATGTTGTCTTTCCATCTCAATCTTGGTCTTGTTTCCCTCATCTCTTGTGCATACATCATTTTCGTTTGTCTGTTCTCTTCCATTCTTTCTACATGCCCCAGCCAGCGCAGTCTGTTCAGTTTCAGGACATTTATAATTCGTTGGGATTTAAATAAGCTGTTCAGTTATGAGTTCTTTCTAGCTCTCCATTCTCCACTGTTGGTATCCTTTATCAGCCCAAAGATTCTTCTTAGGATCTTGTTCTCAAAGATCTGCAATTGTTGTTCATCTTTCTATGTTGTACTCCACGTTTCTGATCCATACATGATGGCTGGTCTTATTATAGCTTTGTAGATGGTTATTTTAGTGTCTTGGGACAGGATTTTGGATTTTAACAGATTTTTCAAGACAAAGTATGTTTTATTCCCTATCTGTACTCTGATTTTAATTTCCTCGCTTACTGTGTTGCTTCTGTTGAAGGTTGTGCCTGGATATTTGTATGTTTCTGCTTTCCTAATAATCATATCTTCAATATTTATATAATCTGGATCATTCTGCCTCTGGTCTCTTGATATCTTCATATACTCTGTCTTATCTTGGTTAATGGTCAAGCCCACTTTTATATTTTAATACTGAATATAATATAATAATATAATAAATTTATATAACAACATTCCTGCTTTCTATATATGTTTTTTTCGGCTGTTAGAATTAACTTTCTTAAGCGCGCAAGAGAATAGTACACAGGCAGTCTCCGAACTAGGAAAGAATTTCGTTCCTAAATCTGTTCTCGGAAACTGAATGAGATACTTATGCACATATGAACAACGCGTATTATTTATACTGTGCATCAAACATGTGATTTACGCAGAAAAATTGCTCACTAAGGAAATAAGCCACGGGGGAGCATTTATCCCCATGTGATCGTATAAGGCGTAATTGAAATGTCTAGAAATCCTTGAGATGAATGCACTGAACTGAGGAGAAGCCACTGAGCTATATGCTATGAGAATACGAAATGATGCTTCCGCGTAGAATGTTCTAGAAAGATATAGAAAATAATGAGTTTTCATTTAATTCGTGGGAAAATGTTCGCTGAGTTAACGACGTAGGAAATAACCAAGCTGAAGAAAGTCTAAAGTGTGGTTCGGGAAGGGAAAAAAATTGTACAAAACTGAGACAGCTTGGATAGGGTCTCGATTTCTCTGCATGAGCTCTCTTCTGAGACTAAATAAACTTCCTGTCACAGCCTGTCATTCCTTTTGGTGCACTCTGATGGTTTTTATGTGAGTGTGTGACCGCTTGCCATAAGAGAACTTGTAACTGAACAATTCTTCAAGGCACAAACTTTAGGCAACTGGCAACGATTTGCCTGTCTCTCAACTCCATTTCTCATTTTGGTTTTCAAAGATTTTCTTTATTTTAGTGAAGGATTATTTCTTTTCAAAACTTCTTCGATCTCAGAACATCTCCAACGCAGAGTAACAACAAGAGAAATAAATAAAAAAAAAGAATATTCTTTCCTTACGTCTATGTTTGATCAGTAGTTGTCCATATTTTCCTCTGTCGCCGTCCAGGTCCGCAGATATCCTCAACGTCCGTCTCCCTTAAGTTTTTTCTTCTCCTCCAGTCGCTCTGTCTCCTTCCCAGGTCTACGTCTTAAGTGCCCCAAAACCCCCCTTGTCGTATCTAAGCATGTACTCTCCAACCCTTTTTTCGTCACTATTTCTCCCCTTCATTCTCTGTTTATTTCTATTTGGTGCTCGTTTTGTAATTCCCGCCTAGCATGCTTTTCTTGCGCATCTTCTTTAGCCGTACTGTCACACTTCCTTCTAGAACAGGCGTGGTCAAACCGCGGTTCGCAGGCCGCATGCGGCTCTTTAACATATAATGTGCGGCTCGCGGAAGTACTTTGGCTCACACAGACAGACAGACAGAGAAATTCATTCATTCATTCATTTGCATGTCCCCTGTGGAACTTTGCCTCCCTAACAGCACTCCTGTAGGCCTCTCGGTTGTGAGCAAGATGGCCTGCTGCTGATGCATCCATTTGCAGATCATCAACGATGTCTTGCAGCCATCTTTGCCTTGGTCTTCCTCTCTTTCTTTTTCTCATT